>JARFOC010106972.1:0-11988 GCA_031763485.1 Osmoderma eremita | reverse complement strand
CTGAAGTAAAACCTGATAGCACACCGTTGCTCGAAATTAATGTCTTTCATTTGTAGAACGCACTACGAAAACCGGGTACACGCAAAAAAACGACAACGGACAACCAAATGACTTGATCGAGTTCAAACTTGCACTGAACGCCTGCACTGAACATAACCATTTATAGAATAGAGATAATTTTCCATTAATAATTTTTACCATTTTAGGTTGTGTCCGCTATGATAAATCATTGTATCATAGGCAAACATACATATTTCAGATTATTTTAATTATATCGTTAATGTACAAATTAAATAGTAATGGCCCTAAGACTGTTCCTTGTGGTACACCGTAGTTCGTTACAACACTGTCCGATTGGACTCCACTCAATTTTACTTTTTGTTTTCGATTACTCATGTACGATTGAAACCATTCCATCACATTTCCACTAAAAACAATTTTCCCCCCAGTTTTTTCAACAATAACTCTCGATTAATAGTTTCAAACGCTCTTCTAAAATCTCTAAATACGGCCAGTACCTTCTTCCCTGCTTCGATTAGGTTCAATGAAAATTAACAAGCTGTAGCGACGGTCGCAAGTTTAAGGACTGTACACATAGTAATTAAGGACTACACACAGTAATTAAGGACTGTAGATATTATATAATATACAGGGCGTTAAGGAAAACCCAGCTATTTTGCTAGAAAACACATGCGGTGAACATATATGGTGAGGCTATGCAATTATCGCGCAATGTGTCTCCTATGTTTACGATATAACCGTCTTTCTCTGCAATATATTTTCAGAATCAAATAATAAGCCTAGGAAACCGCCCCTCGAGGTGGCGATGGCGCATGCGCAGGAATTGCTGCGCCTAATGTCCACCGCCGGACTGGGAGCGTGTGCCTTCGCCTCCGTCGCCGATCTCGTGGAACATTGACCTCTCTCGTTTTACTATTACCAGTACTGACGCACTGACTGCCATCCTAAGTAGACGTTCAACAAAAAATAAAAACAATGAAAATCGAAATTTAAAGCAAAAATGTATATCGTTTGCTACTAGTTAATACGCACGATCGCAGAAGCAACAACAGCGGTGGGGCGGAAGCAAGACGACAATGTAATCGTCATAAATGTCCGCCGGGTAATCGAGGATATAGTGACGATATCGGCATGCGCAATGCGACATTTAAAACATTTCATAATTGAGAAAGAGTAGTAGACGGTAGGTCCAAATGTGTTGAGACGTTTGTACTTTTTAAGACTTATAATAGGTTTGATGGGGAAGGAGAGACAAGTAGGTAAGAGCACGAGGAAAAACATCGTATGAATGTAGACAGCTAGTTGCAAAATGAAACAAATAAACTGATTCATTTTTGAGTGAATTAGGAATATCAAAAATTTTGTAACAAAAAATAAATAAAAAAGAGAAAGTAAGATAATGTGCGGAAAGATAATAATAAGCGGTATTTATTGATTACGCATGGAAAGAAAGAAAAAAAAAAGAAAGTTATATAATATATATTTGTCGGGGTGAAAACCAAAGATATATATTTCAATAATAACCGTAATAAATTATTTTTTAACCTTGTATGTAGAATATTGACCCGTAATTAACAGTTAAAAAGGGATTTAAACAAGAAACAAACTTATAATGAACATATTATTACTGATGCCGGTTTGTTATTTTTATTTCGTACATAAATTCCTACAAAATGCGGTGTTGCCAAATTATTATGTTCCAGAAGGTGAGATTTTCTTGCTTAAACATCTAAAATTATAAATATAATATTATACACAATATTTCCAAGTCTTTATTTTAAGCATGCCTGTTCTTACCCGTCAAATTTTTGTTTTTTTTCTGTCATTTTATTATTAAATTTGTTTCGCAATGTAATAATGTACAGGGCGTATTCACTTTTGCGTGTCTGAAATGTTTAATTTTGTGGTTGCTATATATTATATATTAAAGATAATGTTAAATCGGTAATTTATTTATCGTCTTTCTTGTTGCTGATCGTGGATCAGAAAATATTGTAAAAATAAAAAAAGATACTGAGTAATATTAAAAATAAAAATCAATTATTTTTGTTTTATAAATCAAATACGTAATGGTTTTTACACAAAAAAAATTAATAATTATTTATTAATCAAAAATATTTCTTGGTTAACTTAAAAGAATTAAAATGAAACGCATTGACCCCCGTTAGATCGAAGATTGTACTTTAAATTAGATTAAATTAAGAAATTGAATAAATTCTTTATTTTTATTTTTCCTTATTTTTTAATTTATTTTTATTTTGGACTGGTCGTTTATACAGTATTTTCAATACTTGTGTATTCACTTTTGGTGTTTAAATTGTTTAATTTTGTCGTTGCTTTAAAAAAAAATTCAAGTTCAAGTAGCATCAGTTATTTAGTAGCATTTGTTGTTAACTGTGGATTTGGAAAGATTGGAAAGGATAAACGAATATTGAGTAATATTCAAATTAAAAATAAAATCAATAGTTTTTTTAAATTTCTTGAATTTGAACATCTATTTGAATATATTTCTCCTAATCGTTTTATTCCTAAATTAAAATTTTTGACAAAATACACCACAAGCACCAGCGATAATTATTATTCGAAAATATTTTTTGGTTAACCTAAAAAAATAAATAAATAAAACGCGTTGATCCCCATTAGATCAAGGATTTTAGCTTAAATTAAACTTAATAAAAGTTATTAGAAATAAAAAAAAAAGGTTTATTTTTCGTTATTTGACGCTAAATAATTTTGTTATAATTTATTTCTTTTATTTTGGACTGGTAGTATATTATTGAGCATTTTTCATTTTCTCCTATTATATGCAGTGTGTTCAATAGTAAAAAAAAAATATACCTATTACAGGGTGTATTCACTTTTGTTGTTTAAATTGTTTAATTTTGTCTGAGCTTTAAAGAAAATATATCGAAGTTACAGTAAAATCAGTAATTTACCAACATTGTTGCCGATGGTGGATCTGCAAAGATTGGAAAAGATAAACGAATATTGAATAATATTCAAAATAAAAATAAAATCAATAGTTTTTTTTTAATTTCTTGAATTTCAACACCTTAAATATACTTCTCCTAATCGCTTTGTTTCTGAATTAGTAATTTTTTGACATAACCTAATACAGCATAATTATTATGCAAAAATATCTTTTGGTTGACCTAAAAAAATAAAATAGAATAGAACGCGTTGACACCTATTCGATTGAAGATTTTAGCTTAAATTAATATTATAAAACTTATTAGAAATAAAAAATATATTTATTTTTCGTTATTTGACAATAAATTTGTTACAATTTATCTTTCATTATTTTTTTAAAAATTTTGCATTATTAAGTATTTTTTTCTGTTTCTTCAATTATATACAGGGTGACTGGTACATATGGTACATTCTAAAAAAAAATATTTCAAAAATTATCGACTTATGTGTAATGCATATTTGCTAAATCAGTTAGAATTGAGCTTTATTAACACACCCTCCAAGATATACGTTTATGTACCCTTCAGCCTGTATAGGGAGTTCAATATTAAGGAAAAAAAATACAGGCACAGTAGAACCTCGATTATCCGTGCATTATCCATCTCATACTCATCTCCAAAATACTTCAACAAAATTTCTACATGATCTATTGCTTCCGTGTGAGTGACTTTAGCTGCAAGTGGTCATTGTTTCTTCTTCGTTAGATTCTATAATTTCTTTATGCGATGGAGTTTGTTCGTCTAAAATAGTTGCAGATCCCTTTTAGCCTCTACCTATTTTTAACCATTCCGGTATCTTCCGGTAATTCCTTCAGTTTTTAACAAGTGAAATTATACCACTTGCGTCGATATCTATGTTTCGGCCAAAGTATCTAATCTTTCGTCTATAGTCTTTTAAGTTTCTCTATAACACCCTAATCCATTGGTTTAGCGATGCTGGGTTTACATTGGGAGGAAATAATGCCACGAAGATATTACCATTCTTGGTTTTTTTTCCGCGTCAGGATGAGAAGGCGTCGTCTATTAGCAGCAATGCTTTTATGTGGAAAATTTTTACATGACAAGAAAAAATCTTCATGTTGGATGTTTATTAAATTTATTGTATTTACAGTGATTTGGGTATAGGTTTTTGTATGGATTTCTTTGTTTTTCTTAAAGCGCTTTGGATATTTAGTTTTCGTGCTAGTGTCTTTGAAGATATATGTAGTTGGTGATATATGTTCAGCACGGTTTTTGTTTGAAGTGATTCTGTCTAACATGCGACACTTTACTATATTTACAAAAACTGAATATAGTTGGTGTTTCGTTGCTCCCGGAGCCTTCTGGGGAATAAATTTCTTAAAGAATCATGATCAATACCATGGGTATTCATTATGGTTAGCACACACTTCCATGCAGTAATACGGAGTAATACTCGTTCTTTTTTCATTTTATAACCAGCAGCAGCCTTTTTCGGCTTTTGTGGCATTTGTAATTGCTTTCCAGTAGCAACCCGTTTCGTCCGTGATATAGTATTAGCTCTGTTCCAGTACGCACGGTTCGTGATGACGCGAAGCAATCGGACAACAGATTGGGGTCCTTGAGAACTGAAATATGTTTTCTGATTGGTTCATGTGATCAGGAACCGTCAGCAAACTGCGTACTGGAACAGAGCTATTAATGAACATTTCCGACTCTTGTTCGGCTATACCTGGGTAATTGACGCATAGCGATAATCGAGACTTTACTGTAGTTATTTTTTTAAAATAATTATTTAAGAACATAATCAACTATTTTTTCGCCTTCCACGTTCCTAATTATTACAAGAAGAAAAGAAACTAGCAAGATGAGATAATCAACTTTCTCCTTGAGTGAGTTTAACATAAGAACAAATTTAAAATTTACATCCGGGTCTTTCCCACATATTAATTAGCTATCTTATCCTACTTCTTTAAAAATGCGTTTAGAAATTTTCAATTCAATAGTTTAACGTTCAAAATACATTTTTTAAATGATGTTTAGTGTTGATAATCCCCTTTTGGAATTTAATTTTTGGAGTCCGCTGTACGTAGACTACAGAATACTTATTATATTGTCGTTCGTAAATTTAAAATTAAGTAAATCGTTTGGATACATATTTTTATTTTTGTACTCGTCTTTACAAATATATATTTGCATAGCAATTATCATTAATGTTACTATTATTATAAATCATTACTCGTGAACGTCAAAAAAGGAAACATTAAATAATTTCAAACACGATTCAAATGGATTTCGTTACAACTCGGAATTTCCCATCTACTTTACGTGTGAATAGTACGTTGTATCACGTTTGGAAAATTGAGGGAAAAGTGTTCCCCTTTTCCATTTTAGACATGTTCAAGTTCAAACAACAGGAGCACGACGAAACTTGTCGCAAAAAAGCTCATTCCAAATGGCAAAAGTTAGGTACGAGGGCGACACGCAAAGTTATTGTTTTGTACGACGTATCAGATCAGTCCGAAATAATTATTTTGTTTTTACCTCCCTATTTTTGTTTTGAGAAATCTAAATGCCTCCGCGTAAAAGAAGATACAATCAGAACAACACACACCTTGTATAAATATTACTAATAAAAATGGAAAATATAATATAAGCTACGATGTAAGCGTCTCTATGATATAAAGAAAATAAATCTTTTAGGCTAGTGTTTTCGTTTTGTACTAAAAATAAATAACAAAAGAAAAAAATCCGTTTGATAAATTCATCGACAAAAACAACAAAATCGTTGTGCAAAATTATTAACAAAAAAGAAGCATGGATGACGACAGGGAAAGCCATGTTGTAATTTGTATAGTTAGTAATAATTTTTTGTTTCTGATCTTATAGTTTAATGTTAAATAATTATTTGTTTTTCTGGGCTTTGTAATGATAACAAACAAATTCTGTATGATTTGATTTTATCCGAAGTGTTTAAGTGTACCAATAAAATTAGTTTATATAGTAAACTTGACTTGTACATATGAA
Organism: Osmoderma eremita; assembly: GCA_031763485.1. Taxonomy (NCBI): domain Eukaryota; kingdom Metazoa; phylum Arthropoda; class Insecta; order Coleoptera; family Scarabaeidae; genus Osmoderma; species Osmoderma eremita. The sequence continues at coordinate 6,013 of JARFOC010106972.1, read as the reverse complement.
CAATATTATTATTTTATTATTATTATATGCAGACATAATATGTTAAAACAGAAAAAGGATTTAATTTTCGAAGTAAGTGAAATAAAACTAACAAAGATGAACAATTGTTTGGGTTTCATTTCTCACACATGGAAACTAAGAATTCCCTCCCTTTTTTGGCGAGATTTATATCTCAAACTACTATATGAATTTTCTCTGTCCCCCTTAAAAAATAAAATTATACAAATAAATTTAAAAAAATAGACAAGTCTTAAAAATGTTTGAAAATAAAAAAGAGGGCCCTTTGAAAATGTGAAAGATTTAAAAATACCTGAAAAATAAAAAAAGACAAAAAGGGGTTCAATGAAAATTTAAGTGTTAAAAATGTTTGAAAAAAAATTTAAAGAAGGGCGCCCTTGGAAAGGGGAGGGCCCCATATTTTTTGTTAACTTTTTATGTTTATAATAATTTTTGGTTTTTTAAATTTTGTTTTTTGTTTTTTTATTTGTATTTAAAATCCCAGTACAGCCCACATTCTAAACTTACATACTTCAACACTTATAACGATCCAAGGAACGATGTAAATACTTTTAATTCGCGCGTGAATTAAATGGAATTAAATTTGATTTCCGAGCGATTCAAATGGGAACGAATTAATTTTTTTCATTCGCGAACCTAATTTTTCCGCATCTCACATTGAAAATTGCCGGTATTTGTCCTGTGCACAAAACAGGTGATAGTGCAGATGTACACAATTGTATGTCGATAACAACCTTGTCTAACTTCGCAAAAGCATTCAAGACTTGTCACCTATAAGCGGATATACTGCCATGATCTTATACATGCGGTGATTCCAAATTTCATTGTTATCGTATTAGGTTTGTGTGCCAGGGACGCTGTCGCTACACTCAAATTGTTTATCATCCACGGTTAATGAAATACGCCCAGGACACGATTGGTATTTGAATTTTATATTAGAGTTTCCATCAATATCCGAGGCTTAATCGGTAAAGACGGTCTCTGTTTTGCAAGGAGGTAATATGAGTCCAGCCAGCGACAATTAATAGGCATAAAAAATGTTACTAAACCCAAGAGTACTTTATTGTTTTTATATTTTGTAAATTAACATAAAAAAATTACACATCACACGACAGAAGGTTGGAGTAATTTCATACACCACATCGCGGGTCCACAAGACGAAGAACGACGCGCCAGTGAAATTAACCGAGCCCAAGTTGCCACCATATAGTCCTGAGGGCGACCAGGAAGGCTGTATCAGGCTAGATTGCCGTGATAATGATGACAGGGATGGTAGTGGGAGCCACGAGTTAAATAAGAATAAATAAATCGGTGAGTGAAGTTAAGAAAAAGGATATTAAGAAAACGACTGCAAAAGAAGGGATGATTGAAAAAGTGTAGTGAGGAAGATTTGTAAGGAGTAGAATGAGTGACGAGGGTGCACACGTCATACACATACACACGTCATACTTGATAAAGTAATTCATTCATTAACATTATATGTTCGTATTATTGTTATAGTAACATTGCTAAATTATATTTTCAAACATCTTTAGGGTTTTGGATATTATTTAAATAGGTTACAATTTCTTGATTAAGTCAATATAATTAAATTAGCAAGAGTGTCAGTTATTGTCATTCAGATGTTGTCCGTCTTGTGTCAACTTGACCTAAATAAAGAGAATCCAAATATATATAATTTATTATTAAAATTCCTTAGAAATTAGGTGTATCAATTTTTGTACATTCCAATAATTTTATAACATAATCCGCATGGTTTTATGTGTGAAATATCAATCGTTACTAACTTTTCAACTTTGCCTTCGATCTTGTCTGTAACACTGGATGATGGAAAGCAAATGGATGTTATTTAGGTATACCGATTCTCCAATGCATGATGTGTGATGTCACCATCGACAGGTAGTGATAAATACATCGGCCGCTTTTTTAACTCACACTTAATATTTGGTACAAGATAATTATATTTCCTTGGACACATAATATATGTTTCTTGTTTATCTCATTTACGAAATTCATCCTATGCAATATTTTCCCAATCACAATCATATCTTCAATTTAAAGTAATCATATTTCATTATTCTTATATTTAGGACAATTTGTAATCTGCATAAATGATATTTCTTCTGAGATAAAATAAATTAAGTAGCCGCAAAGAGAATAATAGGCAAAGAAATAAAATAAAACCATTGTATAAAATGCCTCAAAGTCTACAAAACTATATTTGTTTAAATACATAAAATAGCAATAATACAAGTCAATATAACACCACCACCTTTAAAATTTTAATTATATTACAATAATAATGACCATCCCCGATATATGACGTAATATATCTTTAATAGCTACCACCAGCCATGAATCTTTCAATTTCTTCAACACTAGAAACAAAATCAATTTAGATGTGGAGAAGATAGAAGAATGAAAAGGCAAATTTACGTTCTGGGTAAGTTTGGACTCAAATTCTCGACACCTTCGTCAGTTACAACGACAACATCTTCTATGCGAACGCCCCCAGAACCACGGAATCTGTTAATTACTTCTGGCATCATGAATTGTGATTTGTTAGGATCCGCTAAGGCTTCATCTAATAACTGCGACAATGTAAAATCATTATATATTAATTTATTGAAAGTACAAGTTGGATTAAAATAAAATATTAGCAAAATGTAATGTAATTACAAATTATCCACAAACATGAGTGTAACATGAGTTTTTCTTTTATGCATGTAAGCGGGACTTTTTTGAAATGGAACTGATTACGAAGCAGCGCGCGAGACGGGCAGTGAGTACGTTTTTGACCGCCATCGTGTAACGGAAATCGGTCACGCTCTTTGGTATGGGGGTAACAGAATAGTAATAGCGCTTGTATGCGGTATAATAGTAAATATTAAACGAACGTTAAAAAAATCTGTACTAGTGCTAGATATTGAACGCGTCATAGTGTCCAGCTTTCGGAAAATCGTTTAAGGTATCTAGCCACTAGCAATGGACCTTTCTCAATCAGGTAAAACAGTTGTCGGCCCTGCCTAGCAAACTGTTTAACAAACATAGATGACAGTCACAGTAAATAAAATTCCCTAAAAACAATGAATAGAGACGTTGTTCCACGGACAAACACTGGCGAGTGTAGCATCTTTCTTTATCTCTTAGTAAATACGATAACGTGTCTTTGTCTTATTTTTGTGAGAAAGGTCCATTGAGTAGGGTTGCGCTACTCACCGAATATTTGTGGTTATGTTAAATTTTTGGACGTGTCATATGTGTTTGTGAAGTGAAAGTAAGTACATATTGCTATTTATTAGGAGGTAAAGTATACTGAAAAATTATTAAACTACCACTTACCAATTATTAACAATATTTAGACAATTTATTTTTTTATTAATTTTAAAATGAATCAGACCGAGGGCGAATTCTTAGCGCGATGCCCATATTCTGATTATATTACTATCATGAGTATTGTCAGAAACACAATGATTAATTTGTTCGTGTTCATCATCTGAATCTATAGCAGAATTCACGAAAATTGTAAAATGACAATAATTCTCTGTATAATTACTTTTCTGAATGTTTTAATTTTTAGGTTAAGTTTCATTCATGAGATTCTTCATATGAATTCCCAAAGATACACTGACAATGAAAGAAAATGTATTGTATTGTAATTACATGCGTATTTTAAGAAATGTATATGAAATTATCTTACTGATAGAGAAAAACTATAGAAGAAAAGTAAAGCACACGTATTTTCATTAAAAATGAAAAATTCAATAATATGTACAACAATATTTACTCATTGTAATTACTTTGGCTTACCCTATTATATAGTAGACATATTATTAAGTAGATTGTTGCGGTTCGGTGAGCGTGACGAAGTACGCTTAATGAACCGGAACTATCGAGTAGTATATATAGACATAGATTATAAGCGGGAAATTAGTGTCATTCCAGTGGTGTTCTGTGTTGTGCATATCTCCCAGAGTGCTACATCTAAGATTAATTTCCTTCGTGGAGTTTGCTGAGGATGGGAACTTAGTTGCCGTAATGCGTATCTGGAGTTCTTCACTCATTAATGTGGTTGTGGTTTTTATTTTTTAAGATTACGCTGTTGTGAGTAAGGGCCTATGAGTTTTGTAACAGCCTAAATGTATGTAAATATGGCGATAGTTTGAATATAAATGAATTAATCAAATATGATGAGTGATTGAATATGAAATAATCATTTTTTCTCCTCTAAATATACACTCATATCAATTCTATATTACCAATTACAATAGATTCACCTGATCAATAAAGTAACAGCCAGGCTCAATAGTGAACACCATACCCTTGGCCATCGGTCTGATAAACCTTGGTTGCACAATTTCCGGTTTTCTGAACCCCGGAACGCCAGCCCCAACATCGTGCACGTCTAAACCCAGGAAATGGCTCAAACCATGCGGTTGGAAAACACGTCCTAAATTGTTGACCATCATAGCGTCCACGTCTCCGACCAGAAGACCTCCAGCTTTCAGTTCTTCCAAGATAACACGTAATCCCAAAGTGTAAACCGTATAGAGGGCCACTCCGGGCTTGCAAGCAGCTCTTGCGCGTCGATTGGCTTCCAATACGACCTCGTAGATTAATTTTTGGTCTTCTGTGAAGACGCCGTTAGCGGGGAAACTGGTGGTGATATCAGCCGCGTATCCGAAGTATTGACCGCCCATGTCATAACAGCTTTGTAAAAGATTTAAATGAGAAACGTTTTGAGGATTAAAAGTTAAACGTTGAAATAGAATGTCCAAGGATGGTCCAAAAGTCAATTCGCGGAAAAAACACTGTAAATATTTAAGAATCAGCATCGCCGAGACACGACGATTTTTTTGAAACAAACGATCTTGATATCTTCAACCTCCGTAGCCTCAGGGGTGCCAACCTCAAAAATGTTAAATTACACTAGGGGTTGAGTGATACCTCAGTGTAAAACTTACGTAATTTTCAATATATCACTTTTTGAGATCGATCAAATCGTTTCAGAGAAAATAGCTTTCCAAGTTAATGAAGGTAAACTTAACAGAAACTTAAAAACTCCACACCGCATAAATATATACAAACTAAATAGGTATTTCGGCAACGAGGTTACCATGTTCGTTTTAAAACGGTTTCAATACGAATTCAATACGCAATCAGTTTGCATACATTTGTGTGGAGTATTTTTAAGTTTTGTTACCCAAAACGAGTCTTAACTAAGGTATAACACATTTTAAAAAATAAACAAAATGAAGATTTAGCATCTTTTTCATAAAATTGTAAACTGACTTTTGGGCCACCCGTTATTTTTTTTAAATTCATTTTTCTGACTATAGAATTAGAAAAATGGAGCAACCGATCACATATTTATGTAACTGAAGATGTGTTACTGAGAAGGAAAAGTAGCTCAATCATTTGAACCGAACTATTTGGTTCTCTCTTGCGATGTGTGTTGAAGAAAAGCTGATGTTCAGGTTATATTTAGAGATTCTTAATGGCAAAGACCTTGACATTAAAGCAGCATAAAATTATCTGAAATTGTTTTTAACTTTTACTATACAAAACCGGTGTTAGCCTGAAACAATTATAGTTTAAGGAAAGCCAGAGGACGATGCAATTAGCACAATATTACCCCTTTTGGCAAAAGACCTAGCTGAAATTAATCAACAGAAACTTCTTTACATATCAAAGAATCTAATACTCTACAACTACTTAAATACTATAGGTCGTCTCAACCTCCGTATGTAGTATGGGATGTAATAGCAACTTTTATCTCTTACTATCCTAGCACTATCTTCACTTCCGCTTGCTATGTTGCAACTTATTTACATATGTCTGCAAAGTACCTATCTATCTGTCTATTAGCGTCAACTGCTGTCAATCGTTATCGTCGTAGTTTTAAAATATTTCTAGTAAAATTCCACATTAATTTGTTTATATATAGTTGTACAAATCGTTCTTTTCAGAACGCTTCCATCTTTTTCGAGCGTGC
>JARFOC010106961.1:0-11988 GCA_031763485.1 Osmoderma eremita | reverse complement strand
CCGCATTCTAGTTTATACGATCTCTTAAAATAAATTGTATGGCAAGTGTAAACAAATTTATAGCGAATGTAATATTCTTGTCGTTTCGTGGTGTTTGTTTATACTTGTTATGCTCATAACCCCATTGTTTGTGTTTCTCCAGTGTAACAGTATTTATTCATTGTAAATAGAAGTCTTATTATTAAGTCTATTGTTACGGTTCAGTGAGCGTGAAGAAGTACGTTTAATGTACCGGAACGATCAGGTAGTGCATATAGACTTAGATTATAAGCCGGCAGGTAGTGTTATTCAGGTGGTGTTCTGTGTGGTGCAAACATCCCAGAGTGCGACGTCTAACATTATCTTCCTCGGTAGATTCTGCTGAGGATGGCAACTTAGTTGCCGAAATACGTATCCAGGAGTTCTTCACTCATCGAGGTGGTAAGGGTATTTTTCATTTTTACTATTTTAAGCCACCGTATCCTATTATTTGTATTTTATGGCATATAGAGCGACGAAGAGTTTGCTGGATAAACTGCATATGTGTTGATGCCACCTCATGTTGCTGTCGATGGAAATACCCAGAAATCTGCTGCGTATGGTGTACCTTTCCTTGTCGTAAATACAATTTTCTGCGTTTTGTTTTGACTCGACATTTGTAAAACATTGTATATCAACGTACGGCTTAAATCGGCCTATTAAAATATTTTAGGGAAGGAAATACACAAAAATTCTGAAAATAAGTGCACTGTCCTAGGCCAGAGCGATCTTTCAGAGCAAATTATTTTCACTTTTGCATCATTTCCGGTTGATCGGAAGTCGCCATTAATTTCTTATTTTAATTGGAATGTTGTAATTTTCTAAACATTATTCTAAAGAGAAAATATTAAGGTTTCCCTATACCTAAATGTAACCGATTTTGAGTTATCTTGCAATTTATGTAAAAAAAATCGTTTCGGCAGCCTTTCATTTAAAGAATTATTTTTACGACACTCTTAAATTTCGAGATTCGAGTTGCTTATCGTTTGCAAGTATAATCCTTAAGCTTTCAAATCATGGCTTAAATATCCTAGAAAAATTTACAGTCTGGTCGCAATATGGTGTCGATTCTCATTATGTCTAACTGTCCAAGAGCTCTCTTCGACCATATCCCTTGCCATTCGTGCTATATATCCCAACCATCTGGCTCTTTGCGCTTCAACTATCTGGATGATCGATGGTCTGTTATATATTTCCATTGTTTTGGTGTTTGTCCGCCTTCTCCATTCCTCCTCTACCCTTATTCCACCAAAAATTTTCCTTAAAATCTGTCTTTCCCATACTCTAAGACCGTCCTGTCTTTTATTAATGATCCACGTTTCGCACGCAAACGTAGCTGTTGGTTGTATTACAGTTTGAAATGTATTCGTATATTTTCCGATAATCTGTATACGTTTATTAACACATTATGATGCAATGATGGTAACACGTCTTTTTCAATATATAAACAAACTACCGGAAGGTACACGAATCCAGAACAAAAGTGTATTTATTGTAATTCCGCATGCTTAAACTTATCCGACGATAAAATACTTCAAATATCTAGAGTCAAGTTTATATATTAAAGGTAAATTATTGATTAGTAACGCGAAGCGTTGGATAGATCTATATCTGTATAATATCTCTTTGCCTTCTACGATCTAAAATTTGAATTATGTAGTGCGTAAAATATGTGTTGATCTTATAGATTCCATTTTACGTAACCCCAAATATACGTTTTATACGTTCGTAATAGAGACGAAATAGTTAATTTATTTTCGACTGAAAGGTGTTAATATATATGTATGTATATCTACGTACGAGAGAATTTTGCACACGCTGAAAACACGTTTCCAAAATATTTCGATCTCAGGAAATGTCAAACTATGATAATAAAGTATCGTAGCAAAGATCGTCGCATAAAACGTGCCACTTTTATATTAAACCACGTCCGTTTTATTTCGTCAAACGTATTGGCCGTACCGTAATAATAATCTTTATTGCTTTCTAGATATCAAATGTATCAAATCAAATCCTTACATGTTTTATGATTGACGCTCATCAATATCATAATACATACATAACAAAAGACAAGATATATAAAATAATACAGCACAGTACAGCGTTTCGGATTCTTTTGTTATATGTGCATTGTCATTACGTGATCGATCAATAAGTAGCCCTACGATAATCGTACCTACACATTATTTATAAATAAATGACTATTGACAGCTGATGCGTACATGAAACGTCAGCCTATGTATTATAACGAAGTTGTGTATTATCTGGAACCTTGGATACAGGCCACGGATAATCAAGCAGCAAAGGGAGCGTTGCAAGAGGTATTTATACGAAACATTACGAAGTATGTGAATGGTATGTCGAGATGATTATGATGCAAATGGTGTTTAATTAGTACTTTAGCCAGTAAGGTTGGAAAATTCAATTGTTAGAGAGGAGAAGATAAAATCAAAGCTAACTATAATTTTGGCCGTGCAGTTGGTGAAATGGCTGCAGCAAATTTAAAAGAAAAAAGTCCTAAGAAAACGTTAAAATATCAACAAAGAAGGAGCAGAACGCGAAGATTTCAAAGACAGGAAGGGCCACGAAATAGAATACGACTTCAAAAGGGAAAAAATAAAGATAAAATGAAAGGAGCTATTGGAAGATAAGAATAAATTTGAAGGTAATCAAGACATAGCGTCTGTATATTATAAGGATATACAGGGTGCAGCGGGAGGGGGGGGGGGGTGTAATATGAATGTAATTTTACTTGTGCAACTTTAGAAAATATAGACAGTTCGTTATTTGGACCGTGCAAAACAGCTAGAGTTAATGGTAAATATTTCAGAGTTAAAAACGCGGTGTTACTTGTACTCTACCATTTACACTAATGGTCGAATTACTCTACATATTTAAACTCTAAACAATCACAATTACAGTTGTCTGCAAGGACTACTCACGACAGTGTAAAATTTCTTCAAAAAGTAGTGTAAAGTACTTATTCGACTGTTTTCGAGAAACATCGGAAATATCCCATGTCGGTTTTCTTTGCTTATGTGGTTATGTTATGTAGTGTGAAGTGTATGATCGCACTTGAAATCTGCAAGTAAGTTATATTAATACAAATAATTTTAGGCGTGCACTCCTATTCAATGTATATTGTTAATGTATAACTGTTGGTGAATAAATATGTGTTGTAATTTGTCAATATACGTATGGGGAAATTATGTCATCCGCTGGGTCGTCGATCACTCCTTCCACCTCGGCCGCTTGGTCCTATTGTGGAGCTCAATATATGTATACTGTTGGAGCTAATTAATTTCACAATAGAGGGTTATGTTACTTTTTTCTTAAGACATTCTAAACATTCAACGCCCTGTTATATATACTCCTAGATATAAATTGCTGTTAAAATAGTTTAAGATTAAAATGTATTTTAGGATAGCAGAATTTTGTATAAAAATGTAATGTTTGCAGTAAATAGTAAAAATGTTTATTTTTATTGTTTATTACTTTATTACTCTTTGGTTACATGAATACGGCTACTAGTTTGTATTAGAAAAGAAACTTGTTTATAATTTTTACATTTATTGTAACATTGATAATCTACAGAACCCAACATACAAGACAAACAACTCTTTTATAAGCATTAAATATCTAGAATTTGTGACTGTAAGAATGAGTTGCTACAAAGCGTAAGTATACATACTTTATATAGAAGGAAAATAATAATTTTAAATATTTACACTTGATAGAGTGCTGTGATATAGTGTAAATGTATATGTAATCTAAAACGTATAAAAGTAATGTAGATGTGCTTTCACTACGTAGAGAACATTTTACTCTAGGTTTTACACTGTTGGTCCGTGTACCTATTTTACTCTAAAACAAGTCGACCTATATAAACACCGGCTAGTGTGAAATATCTACTCTAATTTTTTTAGTGTGTACATATTATATACCAAAATAAGCGCCTTTCTACGGCGCATCGACTGGTGGAAACCGCGTTCCGACAACTCTAACCGTTTCGGAGATATTTGCAAAAATGTATGTAAAAATAGTTAATTTTCCAAGTTTTTACACTAAAATTTTCCCTGCCAAAAATAAAGATAACCCCCATGTATTATATACCAAAATGAGCGTTTTTCGACGAATCGATTTGCCGTTTCGTCTCTAACCGTTCTCGAGTTATTCGCGATCAAAGAAAAATTGAGCCGAATCGATATATGCCTTCGGACGACGATTCGAACGGCGCGAAGCAGATTAAAATATCTCTTTCCCTTCTCGAGATATTCGAGGTTAAAGTTTTTACTCTAAAAATTACCGCTAGGGCGATTGCGTGAACGTATTACGAGATGTGTAAATTAAGTCTGAAGCTTTGAACTTTCAAACTCCCTCTTCACTTTTTTTTGACTCTTTTTTGGCCTATATTTTCAGCTGGCGTAGTAAACGATCAAGTAACGCCTGGTCCATTTCAAGTATCATCAAGTTTGAACCAGACTGGTCTAGGTAAAGAGGATTTGTAGATCTTCTACGTTGCAAAGTGGTAAAACTTCGCAAGGAACTTCAACATTCTTGTTATCCAGAGATACAATTTAATACTAGGTTGTATATGCCAAGCAAATCTCAATTGGATTATTATCTAACCCAAAATGGTTTGACTTGAAATATTAAATTGTTTGTCAATGTTGGCAGAATATTATAAAGAATAAAAGGTTCATCAGTTTTCAGCAATTAAATCTGTACCAGGGAAGCAGGACGATGTATAGTATGTATTGTGTACAGGTGGAACATACATACATAACATTAATATATCTCAAAATTCCATTTCGGGGAAAAAATGGACGTATATAGATCGTTCCGCTTTTCTGGCTTAGAAATGTTTTTTTTTTACTATCTCGCTCAAAGAAAGTAAGTAATCTTTATTACTTTCCCTTGCACTAAAAGCATCGACCGAAGTAGATAAAATATGAAACTATATCGGAGGAAAATCACTTTAAAAATAGTAGCGGAAGAACGTACCAACAACAGCGGTAGCATTATTCCGGTATGACGACACGGTGACAGTTCGATGAAATTTTCTTTTCGGAAGAATGTTGCAGGCGAGATTAGATGATACGCTCAGTCGAGCGTATGAACATTATTTCATGAAATATTGAAATATGCAGATGAAGCAGTTCCCTCTCGACCTAAAATCTGACATTTAAAAGGACAGTCAAAGCGGAATGAATAAACGGGAAACCCGTTTTATAAAGAGTTTGGCTAGAATGTTTCGTTCTAACTTAGCTATATAGAGTGTGTATAAATTGGCGAAAAGATACGCTTTGGCGACGTTACCCGTTGCTAAATTCTGAATCGGATATCTCAGCATCAAAATATTGTACCATGCATACACAAATAAGCATTTGTTCGATATCTGTTGATAGAAATAGATGCAATTTGAAATAATTTTTAATACTACTTTTTCGTAACCATATGATTTTTAACTTAAAAATGCTTCATTAATATGCTTTTACGTTTTAAAACAATAAGTTTTTATTCCAATGTGATTTGAATCAAAAACGTTATCGTCAAATTTTGACATTTATGTATTTTATTCGATTTTCACGATGTAATTTTCTGTAATCGCTGCTTTTTTCGTGATTATTTCCATAATCTTCATTAGTTTTTCTATTTCTGTGTTTCCTCGTTCTTTTGTTATTATTTTGTTCCTCATAATGGATTTTACAATCAATTCTAGTCCTCAATTCGAATAATTACCTAGGTAATGGTATCACTTATTTACTATCAAATAGTATCAAAAAATGAATGAAATAATTTCAAGAACTAATCACATCTCGGGTAATTTGCAGATTTTAAAACGTAGATGTCACGCACCTGGTACTGCCAATGACAAGTAACACCTTTACTAATACATATTAAAATTCAGAAAATATTACGGTATCTATTATTACAGTAGTTTGCATGAGTATAATGTCACCAAGTGTAAGTTTCATTGAAGTGGTTCTTGACAACCTACGAACATACATTTTAACATTAAGATTTTCGGTTCAGAACCGAATGAAGAATATCACTGCGTATAGCTTACACACCCCGTATTTATCGAATCCATCTCCTTGTTGAGAGAGAAAGTGACTACTGGTGGTGGCGAATGCAAAGTTTCAACCGTAGGTTAAAATAATGTTTTTTAAGGCTTTCCCTAAAAGCTTCTAGGTGCCGTGGAAACTATTTTGATTTGCTTATAAATCCTTATTGCACTTTCCCCTTTTCCAAGCTTTAACAAAAGATTAGTTCCCTCAAAATACCGCAAACGCAAGCTCATTTGCAAATGGGACTGTAAATCTTGAATAGAACTGCTTGAACTGAAACTATATCAATGGGTTCCGTTCTAAATTAGTCCCTAATCCAAGCTTACAGAAATTTAGTTTGAATTAGCACACGCAAACTAATGGATTTAGAATGTCTACCCGAGATAACTTTGTCTTAAGAATACATCTCTCAACATATACCCTAATAAATGTTTTATTTATCAAGGAGAGCTTAATAACACCTGGCTGTTTAAAACAAACAACTTTGAGTTTCCAGCGATATTTTATAGGTTTTTTATAGTGTTTTCCCTAAATAAAGTTTATTAGGAATTAATACGGCCTCCTGGAATAGTGCCACGATCGGCACCTGCTTCTCTATTTTTAGATCTTCAATGAAATATCGTGGCTAATTATAATTGATTATGAAAAGCAAAATAACTGTGCAACGCGCACGTGGTCGTGATTTTAATTGATTTTGAAGACATCTGCCGACTATTCCGCCAAATTTCCTGATGCTACTTAACGCATTTGACGATTTAAATATTATTGGTGTAAAATACGTGCTTACTTGTGTTTATAACAATTGATGTTAATGTTGTTGTAATTTTGCGTGTTACGATACTTGCTTTTTGTTTAAGATGATGCATTATCGTAATTTTATATTCGTAAGTTGCCATAACTTCGTCAATAAACTTACTGTAATCTAAGGTGGCTAAAGAAATCTGAAGAAATATTTTATGATCAGTTATGAAGAAAGGGAAAGAATTAGATTATGCGGTGATTCACTTTGGTTGTTAGTTTTTTTCTAATATTTGGCATTTTTCAATTATAGTCGAATTTCGATAACTCAAATCAAATTGGTTGGCAATAACATCGAGACTGAAAATTTTGTGTAATCTTTACTAGATAACTCAAACTTCTATTACTCGAATATCTGGATAACTCGACCAGAATATTTGGCCATAAATCGAATTTTTGGGGAAAACCTGAATTGTGTGTGTTATTATTCGTAGTTAGTTACGATGATATTTTGTCGATGAGTAAGCCAAATGTCTTGACTCAAGTTTGACATAGAGATAAAATCGTTGTATTATCTTCAGTGTTTCAGTGTTTCGCTGTTTAAATTTGAGTCAAGACTTTTGCTGTTCCATCTTCGTCTATTTCTGATTGCGTTGGTTAGGTTTTTTACTTTCAATTTTCTGAAGTCTTCTCGTGTCCGCGGTGCTTCCATCTTATTTTGAGTCTTCCGTTGATTTCATCACCTCACTAATTTAATGGTCCCACAGTATACGATGGGTTTCTTCCCCTTCGATATCCTTTGGGCCTAAAATTTTCTTTAATATTTTCCTTTGAAATTTGCTCAGTCCTTCATCGTACCTTGTACGACACATTTAATGCCCGTAAACTACACTTATATGTTATCTGGTGCTCATGACATACTTATTTTTGGTTTACTTCCAATTCTCTAGTTCTGGCTTCTCTAATAGTTATGGTTATTACAGCATCCTCTATGTCCATTTTTACTTCGTGCCAAAAGTGCCACATTATTTGCATTAGTTATCAGTTGCGTGGAACTCTGCTTTTACTGATTCCCAATCCCTTAATCATAGCTTCCATTCCTATATTAAATAGTATTGATAGGTTTTTTGTGATCGTTTCTATCCCTTCCCGATCTTCATGTCACTCCGTCAACGGTTACAAATTTGCCTCGTGATCATTTCATCGTTATTCCTCTTAATCTCATTAATTCTCCCAGTATATTCATCTTCATTTCTACTATTACTGCCGCCCACTTTATATTGTAAAAACCTTTCCGAAAATCTAAAAATAACAAGTAGAGTTTAATGTGTTCACAGCATTTTTCTATTTTTTGTCATAACTTGTATTGTGTCTACCCTTTAATGAATTTCTGTTGCTAATATACTATTTGTCATTCTGTATGGTTTTCCAGTCGCTTTCTGATGAATGATTGACCTTAGTATTTTATATGTTGTATTTAGCAGCGCAGTTCCTCTATAGTTGATATAGTGTATGGACTCTGTTTTTTTTTTAGTATAGGAATTAGTAGTAGAGTAGTTGCTCCATTCCTTAGGCATAATTTCTTTCTTCCATATTTCGCAGATTAGGTTATAAACTCTCTTTAGTAGTTTATCTTCTTTGTTTTTAATTAATTCATTCAGAATTTCGTCAGGTGCCTGGTGATTTGCTGCTATTTAACATTTTTATACTTTCTGTATGTTCTTCCTAAGTGATTTTTTCTTGTCTATTTCGAGCAGCATACTTCCCATATAGTTCGATTATTATGCGGGGTCTCTTTTTTCGATTATTCGAAATTTTATCGTCTTAACCGTTACTACACATATAAAATTATATTTGCCCATCGTGGCCTGTGGGTAAATTTTTTAACCAATTTGGAAAACCACCTTGGCATGAACGAGAAAATTCGGTTTAAACGCTATGGAAGTCAATGTGTTAATTAATTCATTCAAGATTTTATACTTTATGTATAAAAAGTTATTCCTACATATTGTTCCTCCGCTTATCTTCTGCTGGTAAAGTTCTTTGGAAATGAAACAGTTTTTTATTATCTTTGTTATTTAATTCTATTTCCTGTTGAACACTCACGCAACATTGAAATGCGGATAGTTATTTCCCTTAAAAAATAACTATAAGTCATTTACAACACATAATGTATCACAAAAATAAACACAGAATCTATTCATTTACATATTCGTTAATGGTATAGAATGCCTTCTCCAATAACATCTGTTTTACGCGCTGTTTGAAAGTTTTAGAGCAACCTCCGCCCGGAAGACTATTATATAGTTTTAGGCTGGAGATTTTTTTGTTAATGTTAATCTGTGTTGTGGAATTGTCATAAAATTATGCGAATGCATTGCCCTATACGATTCAAAATCATGTAGTATGTGTTGCTTAATGTATGTCCATGCTTTATAAACATTTACTAGGTCTTGCTGTTTTAGGACATTTTTTAATTGTAACATTACATAATAGGTTTTGTCTATTTTTTTACATACACTATCTAGCTGATTTTCCCAACTGAGATGTTATCTAATATTACACCTACTACAGAAGCACTGTCGGTGAAGCTTTTGTTTATATTTATGATAGCCTTCCGTATATGAAAATTAATAATTTTTGTATTTTGCTCATTTAAAATCAGTCTATTTTTACTACACCAACCCGTCACTTCTTCAACTGTTCTTTCAATTTTGTAATTAATGTCACCTAATGTTGTGGCCTTCACGATTACAGAAATATCGTCAGCAAAAAAATAGGGAGTTCCGAAGTTATTCTTTCCGGCAGATCATTGATGTGTAATAAGAATAGCAATCGACCTAAAACTGAGCGTTGCGGAACACCCATATCAATGTCAAATTCAGGCGACTATTCATTTCCCAATTTAACCACTAGTTTTCTGCATTCTAAAAACGACAATAACCAATCTAATGGAAGTCCTCTAAACCCCATAGCATATAGTTTCATCACCAAAACATTACTATCTACACAATCGAAACGCGCATGTTAAATCAAAGAAGATGCCAGGCTACATAATTATTTGAATCTAAAGCAGTGTAATACATTCCAAAATATGGGACGTATATAAGATCAGGGCGAGTGGTGTTATGTTTGTATAGGCGAGAAAGTCCGGATTTTACGATAAATACCGTTCTAGGGTTCCCCTAATCTAGTAGGTTGTGGTACATTTCTAGCTGAGGGGTGAAGCTACGCTCTCAAATGTCGTCAACAAAAAAACAGGTGGTCGAATTATCGAAAACGGATAACCGAACCACCGTCCATCGGTGCGTATACATACATCAAACTCTAAAATTAGACCAGTAGGTTGATAATTCAGGTGTAGAATTTGCGTCGGAAAGACGCGTTTAAAAATAATATCGATACGCAACACAACATAACCTAACATACGAGTGCCAACACACGAACACAGTATGCGCCCGCCGTATACGTCCGTTATTTTTAAATGTTTTCGCTGAACGGTGATTTTTTTTTGCCGGCGTCACGACGTGTTTCAAATAAATATTTACATCGGCTAACCGCCCGGTGTAGTCCGCACATTTTATCGTTTTCGCGTTTGCTCATTCGGAAATCACCTTTTCCCCGTGGCATTACGAAGGATAGTGTTTCGGGCGCTCGTAGCTCGATTCCACCCACGCAAAATCCTATAGTCTATACCCGTATAAAATGCTATTAATTATTTGGTGGCGGGTTGCGTGGTTCAAATAATTCCGTCGAGTTTTGGTAAGGTAATACATGAATGTGTATCTGTGTGTGAGTATACGGGTTCAGATAATACGCGGTACACAGGTATGTACCTATAGCCGCTGCTCAGATAGAAAATACAGCCTTTGGCAAGCGCACACGACTTGATATTTATAAATTATCTACCTACTAGATAGTGAAATAGAATCGATACCTCTTCCACGCTTTTCTAAAATAGGTGTATCGAGAAAAACTGGCGTGTAAATGATCTTTGTATCTCGCACTAAGTTTATTGATGACGCCAGTATCGTATCAGAAAACACCCGGTTGAAATCTATAGGTAAACTAGTAAGTTTAAACACTAGTAACACTAAAAATAGAAGACAAATTTGTTACCTCCTATTTTTGGTGTAAATTTACTTTGTGTGTGAAAATTACCAGATATCAGGTTAAAATTACCTGCCACTTTAAAATTCCATTTTTTTACCTATTTTTCTCGGTGGGTTGTACCATACCTCATGGGGATTTCAATGGTGAAATTACTTTCCTAATAGAATATTACCGACATAATCCTTCCAAGTTGTTTTTACCTGTTAATTTTGCACTGTAGGGCATCCTACCTATATTTCAATGACAACCAGCACTTAATTGTTCAATTTTTGGAACTGAAAATATAACTCCAACAATTTAGACATATACTACATGTTGCAAGTGCTACACTTTGAGATCCCTGGATTTCCGTCACCACTGTCAAATAAAATAAATACTATTGATCACTTTAACATTTTGCTTTAAGGGATTAACTTCATTTGTGAATTAGGTAAAGACAAAACGATAGAATGCAATTTACCATATTATTATATATTGCTAAACCAAACATTTATAATTATGCAAAGAATATCGTAGACCGTGACGTCATGTTCGGCGATCTTGCATTGTAAGCCTGACGGGGAAAAACAAATGGCAGATATCATAATAGGATAGTTCATGTGACTTGTAACAAATATCTTACTGTATCTTTACAACATAAAAACCGCAAATGTAAGTGAAAATTACATTTATGAGAGGAAAACTAGAAAACTCCTAACAATAGGAGGTATACATCACCTTAAAGCTGACGTTCAAAGGCTCTACGTTGGGAGGCGTAACGGTGGCCGTGGTCTGCTCGAACTTGAGGCCGCATTTGACTCCTCTGTCGTGGGCCTGAACAACTACAACTTAATACAAGAGCCTGGCGTCCAGAAAACCATCAAGCGGCAATTAAAAGAAAACATTGAGAAAAAAAACTAGAAGAGCTGAGGAGGAAGCCACTACATTGGCAGTACTTCCGGGATTTGGAGAAACCATTTGTTGATAGGAACCTGTCTTTGCGGTGGCTACGCAGTTCTGGACTTAAAGGAGAGACAGAAAGCCTTATAATAGCAGCACAGGATCAAGC
>JARFOC010106950.1:0-11989 GCA_031763485.1 Osmoderma eremita | reverse complement strand
ATTGTGTAATATACATTTGTGACGTCTATTTTATTATTTTGGGTGCATGCATACATATATTTTGTTATACACTCGATCAATGAAATAAAGATTACTATTATTATTATTATTTTTATTATTATTATTATATATAACCACATCATAATATCACCGACAAAGATTTTTCGTCACGACTCTAGATCTTAACACCAAATACCTAGAGAGTAGACATTCAAATTTGAGTAGGTACCTTAAAATTAAATTTTAAAACAGAAAATTAACAATCGGATTAAATCAGAACCCCTTTCGCCAACACCCAAATACCACCGGATACCCCTCACAAATACCTGTTGCGCAACACCTTGTCTGTACCTCTTTTTCCGGCCCAGCTAGACAACAACACAACATTTTTTCCTCTCTTCCTGGCGTCATTTATCTGCGGCGACGTACCACCAGCGGATCGACGTGACGAAGGTAGGCAACAGAAGGTAGGTCGAGCTCAACGAACGGCGGACGCAATTTCGTGCTAGCCGCTCAGACAGATAGACCGGTCGCCGTGCTGTGCAAGAGTCTGGAGACTTGCGACCAAGTGCGTTTTACTGGAGAATGCTTCATACAATGCGTCGATGATGGTTTCGAAAAGACGAAGACTTCCTAGTGGATATTTTAGCGTCTTCTAAACGGGTGGAACAGTGTAGTGAAAGAAAACGATTGTTTACGCGACGTTCGTAAATATTTTGCGCCGTAAAATGACTTTCAGAACAAAATATTTCGTGTTGATAGTTGCGGTGGTGTTAGAAGTGAGTCGTGCTTCAAAATTTGACTGTAATGAGGAATTGGGCAAGTGCAATATATCTGGAGATGAAGGCAATGAAGGTGAGAAGTAAAAACATTTATTAATACGACCGATAAATTGCGGACTTTAACAAAATCGTCAATAGGTCGATGTGTTCAGAAATTAATTATGACGGGCCTGCAATATCACACTGTTTGTCTAGGGTTTATATTATTTTGTGTAAACACAGTTACAAGATCCCATCAAAACCTTTCTATCCTAGAGGCGTAAAATTAAAAACAAATACTCATTAAGTAAATGAATACCAACAATTCCACGCACTTTTTGAACAATCTCCGCAAAACTTTCGCTTAATTTCTAAAGGGTTGTCACAGTAACAATGCGTTGTTCTTTTGTATAGCCATCCATTTTTAATAACTTCAACGGCAACAGATTAGGGTTGGCAACTTAAATATATAAATTATGATGGGGGATTTAAATCTTACGTACCTGATGGGCCATCCGTTACTTACCAAACTGTCAATCGCCTGCCATGTAAAATATATGAAAAACTAAATTTTCTATTTTTTAATAATCTCCGATGTAGCACAGTAAAAATGATTAATGACTGTTTAAATAAGAACTTCCCAATAATATATTTGTGTACAAAGCTTCTATAACTTATTTCATCTACTTACTTTACCTAGATATTTAAACATTTAAGAAATACATAATTAACTGGCATATACTTCAACTGACATGTATTGTCCTGATTACGGTCCTGTTAAAGTCCCGAATTTCTGGACACTAATCATTAAAACCGGTTTAAAATCAAACATTTCAATAAATCAAACAAGCAATTAGATATATTACCAAGCAAAAATAATCTTGAAACTCCAGCTATAATAAATATATTTTTTTGGTTTAAACGTCCATATAACCGAATAAATTCCAACGAGTATTTACGATTTACAGTAAGGAATTTTGTAATGTTACTTTTATTGAGTGACCGAGCAGTGCTCGTTGACCGTTTCTCGTTTCAATTTGCGAGGTAAATATTATAAGAATGACGTAAGTAAAAACAAATTCTACCTGTTATAGTCAGTCGGTTCCAAAGATCTACCTGCCGGTGCCCTTGGTCGCTTCCTAACTCTGGATAAGTCAATTATTATGACAATCACCGCTCGGAAAGAAATGCTCTTTTTAAACGTTTTAATGTGGGGCGTGCAGGAAGAATTGTGTGAAATTTAACGCTCTGATAAAGAAGAGGTTATAAAATCCAGTTTGAGAATGTTAAATGATATTAGTTTTTTGTAATTTCGATTAATTCTGAATGTAACTGTCGAAATATAATTATATATTAATGCATAACACGCAATACATTGTTATTGCATTATGCACTAGACAAACTTCTGATAAAACAGAAGAGAATGCTATTATATTTTTTTAAAGAAGTTCCGAGTTTAATGAAATCTATTGTTGGTAAAGCTGTTGCAAAAGAAATGAAAACAATTTATGCAAAAATTAATCAGCTGGAATCAAAGATCGTCTGTCTAGAGAAATGTATCTCGTCAGCAAATGAAGAAAACAGTCATCATGCCGATTTATAAAAAAGGAGATGTCACAGACACTGCGAATTATAGACCACTGGCCTTAACATCCGTAGTCTCGAAGATCTTGGAGTACTGCATGCTGGATCGCTTGACTTCTTTTCTGGAGAAGCACGAAATAATCGTCAAAAATCAACATGGGTTTAGAAGTGGCAGATCTACATCAACTGCGCAAACTGAATTCTACTCCAACGTATTGGAAAACATAGATAAACACAGAATGGCTATTGGCGTATTCTGTGATCTCAAGAAAGCATTTGATTGTATTGAATATACAGTGTTATTAAAAAAAACTTGCGTATGGAATTAGGGGAATTGCAGCAAGGTGGTTTGCATCATATCTCGTAAATAGGGTACAAATGATCAAGATACGGTGCGAAGCGAATGACAGGGGTGTAACAACAGTTTCATCCGGCTGGCTACCTGTGGTTAGCGGCATACCACAAGGTTCAGGTACTAGGACCTACACTATTCAGCAAATACATTAACGATATTGTACTATACCTGCCGGAGGTACGGGTTACTGTGTATGCAGATGATATTGCCATGATTATCTCATACAATACGGACATTACAAAAACCACAGCATCAGCAAATGTCGTACTAAATATACTTGACAACTGGTTCTCCAGAAACATGCTATCTTTGAGCCTAGAGAAAACAAAATATATGATTTTCCATGCCGCGCAGAAAAGCGTAACTGATGCCAGTCTAAACATTAATGGAAAAATACTGTCTAGGTGCCAGCATACTAATTTTCTAGGAGTGACCATTGACGAAACACTATCTTGGAGAGACCAATGTGAAATCCTAACGAGGAAACTACATTGTAGAGCCTATGTGTTCCGACGTTTACGATCAGAAGTTACAATTTCGTGCCTAGTCTCGCTGTATATTTTCACTCATAAATGTATACATCAATGAATTCTTCTTTCTTTTTTGTCTTTGTATTTCATTGTCTACTTCATTTAGATTAAGGAAAAATGTGCTTCACTGAGAACTAAAGGAATGCATGCATATAAGTTAACAATGTTTATATAAGTCCGTATTCAGTTTACTACTTAGTACTATAGATGGTATATATGTACGTTAATAACATAGGGAAAATGATATTGTTTTACTGACTAGTGTGAGGTGCAGTATGTCTTCTTTCTTTCTTTTGTCATATATTTTGGTTATGACTTCCTTTTGACAAGTGACACGTTTTTATAATCATGTAATTTTAAATAAATAAAGAAATAAAAAAATTTTAAAAATCTCAAGAATATAAATTTTATCGACGAAGTCACTGAAACGACTTCCAACAAAAGCGATACTCTTCGACCACTTGTGGACCTTTCCAATGCACGTTTGGTGAAAAAACAAACATTGCTAAAAGAGAATCTGGTTAACACAAACTCTGAAGCAAATCATGTTGTAAATGTGAAACTACAGGTGCAGCCAAAATTTTCAGAACTTGATAATGGTACACAGGACCAATGGAAGACGGTGTGTAGTCGACGCAAAACCGTACCCGTTATTTATACTTGCTCCAACGAAAGTAGTACAATTAAAGCTGCTACTAAATATACAGCGGAATACGTGGTAATGTATTTCGCTTACAACCGGATCTTGCAAGTGAGACCCTTGAAGTTTATCTAAAGGGTAAAAATATTGACGATGTGAAGTGTACGAAGATGTCTTCAATACATCCCCAAGAATATTTCTCAATCAAAGTGACGGTTTCGGCCCTTTTGGACACATTAATTCAGGACCCTGCAACATGGCCCCAGGATGTGTGTATAAATCGTAAATGCATTTTGTATGTTACATATAAATATTCAGTCGCTAAACAAAAAAAATTTGGGACTTGAATTAGTTGCACATAATAATAACTTAGCATTTGTATCCATCAATGAGCATTGGCTCTCAGATATTGAACTTAATAGTATCACAATTGACAACGATAGACTTGTTTCTAACTATTGTTGATGGATCCTCCATTGTGGAGTATATATTTTTGCATGCTAAGATTTAGAATGTAGCGTTATCAGTTTAGATCACCTAAATCATGAAGTAGACTTTGAAGCCGCTGGTCTGAAATATGGATTGTATTATATTATTACTATCTACAGATCGCCACAAGGTAATTTCGATAGATTTATTGAATTATTATCTGAAATGTTGAATAAATTATTTGGTCAAGCTGTTATTGTCAGTGGGGACTTCAATGTAAAATTTAATACCTGTGACGTGGATTGTACCACGTTGTGTAATGTGTTTGCATCGTACGGATTTTCCTACCTTGATATTGAAAATACAAGTGGTAGTTCGTGTCTTGATAATTGCTTTATTATTTTTGATACCGAATGTGCTATTCTCAATAATATTGATCATCTTACCTCTGATCACTTTGGTTTAATTTTAACAATTAAGACCGAAGATAAATTAGACAACATAAGTAAGCTTGTTAACTTTACACCAATAACCCAGACAGGTCTTTTTTGTCTTTACAATGTTTTGGAATCGGTCGATTGGTCCTTTATTAAAGATTCTTATTCAATAGATATAAAAGCTGATATGTTCTGGAATACAATAACCGATGTCATGAAACTTTGTTTTCCTTCTAAGGTCAAATACGTTAACAATACAAACTTTAAATGTACTTGGTTTAATGATAATTTACGTAATATGCGGGAAAATCTAACCTTTTTTAGGCAACTTAACGTAAACCCTTCCTTAATCCCTATAGCTATATAACTAACCTAAAGAAACAATATCGAGCTGCGTTAAAGAATTCCAAAATATTTGATTATGATATACCGAAATAACCCACGAGCCATGTGGAAAATAATAAATTGTTCCAAAACCAACATCAAAACATCAAATATTTTAAATCCAGACTACATAAACAATTTTTTTGTAAATATTGCGGGCAAAATCTTAAACGATCTTCCACCCGCAAACATTGACGCCTCCAGTTTCTTGTCTAAAAAATTTAATACCTCTTTCAGCTTCCAACAAGTTAGCTTTACTGAAGTTAGATCTACTTTTTCAGTAAAGATAACATGGACTGTGGGGCAGCACAATAAACACACTGTTCGGATTACTCCTCCCGCACAAGTATTAATTAATTCGGGACGACACTTTTTCAATTTAATTTCAACTTAAAAAATTCTTACAGCAAGGATGCTTATGGGATTAATTCAAAAATAACTAAAACTAACATCCTAATTTATCCGTTTACCAACTTAATTAATGAATGCATTTGTAAGGGTGTTTATCCCAGGACTTTCAAGGTATCAAGTGTACCTCCAATATTCAAGAAAGGTTCAATTGATGATGTTAATAACTATCGACCGATCTCCATTACCCCTACATTTTCTAAAATATTTGAAAAGATCTTAAAAGACCAAATCACTAACTATTTTGAATAAAATTCTTTATATAGTCACTGCCAATTTGGTTTTCGAAATAAGATGTCTACTACATTAGCTTTACAAAATCTGAGCAACATTGTCTTACAAAATTTTCAATATAAGAAATATACTGGTATCACATTGTATGGCCTTACTAAGGTTTTCGATTGTATGAACCATCAAATTTTGATTCAAAAGATGAAGGATATAAAAAATATATTTAAAAAGAATATATAAATATACCTCTGTGATCACACAACACGTCTGATTGTATAGTTTCAGGCATTCCTCGCGTACAGACAGCTGTTTCGGACTCACTTAGTTAGTTAGTGGAAGTAACTACCCTCCCAAAGTTTGGGGTGGCCGCAGGACAGTGGGACATAACATCTCTCTACTGTTTCTTCGTCCTCCGTACACAGTTAGTTTTCTGTTTCATCGGATAACCCGATTCTGTGTAGGTGCTTTCTGAGTCTGGAGCGATATTTTGGCCCTTTTACCGTCAAGGGCAAGTAATTCCTTAATTCTGACATAATTCGGTGAAATGCACTCTTCCGCGTGTACCGGACCAGGAGAATTTCTCCAGTATTGGAGTACTTTCTGTGTTTACAAGGAACTAATTTGTTGTTTGGTTATCGAAGTTGATATACCAATTGCAGGTTCTGGACCCTGGAAGCATCTTCCTACTGGTACAATTGGTATACCACCTTCCAAGATTGACCACATGAATGGTGGTACATCACGTATAACATTAAATTTGTGAGACTTGATCCGATCGTAAGTGTCATGCCGCCTGGGTGCAGTGCCATATTCGCCGTCTTTCGACTCTTCTTTACCAAGAATTAAATTTGAACCTGCTTTATGGAAAACATGGACAATATTGGATGCATATTTAAATCTGTAATTTCGTTATTAAAAAATAATTAAACTTGCAAACGTATGTACAGTCAGCTGCAACCATAATGTCGGGTGTCTGACATTACTATGACATACTTATAGAACGTGAAGCGGTCTGTTGCACTCCTGTCAGACGCACGACATTATGGTTTTAGCTGATAGTAAATGTAAACTCACAACAAAACAATCCTTCACGTTTAAATGCAGGATAAGCAACAAATAAGATTTTTTTGAATTTCTTTAACGAGTGGATAAAAAAAACCAATAAGAAGTGTATAATAAAAATATTCTTATTTGAAACCAACTTTACGGCCGTTTGCATCGATTGTAATTAACATTTTGATTAAGTAATCAACAATTAAATTTGATTACACTGGAGTAAATTGAATTTTGAGTTGAGTTGATTAAAAAAATTGTGAAACAAATACAGATTTTGTGCGTGCAGAAACTATATTATTCTTGTCGATGATTTTTTGAAATTGACTACATACAATTTATACTTCCATAAAAAAGATATGTTAATGTTTCCGTTGAATGATTTTTTTATTGCCGGATAGCTAACTCACGGAATGGACACTAAAAGTTATTTTAATTTTTTTTTTCAGTAATTAGATTTGGTTGGTTAATATGGTAAGTAAATTTGTAAAAGGAAAGCCCAGTTATTAATTATAAATAATACAAACTGGTTATTACATAAATAATACATGTAGCATATAAGTGGACGGTTGGAAAATGTACATATGTGTGTATAGCAACCTTGATGTAGTTTTGGATTGCTGATTAATTCTCTTCTAATTGGTATTACGAACGTTGGTCCTATTGTGTATAACATTAACATAACTTCGTAATACACACATTCAGTCTATAAATAAATTTTAAAAACGATACAGACGTAAAGGAAATTTCTGCAATAATTTTTGTTTGGAATGTATTGTCCTACATTTGGGTCCCGTCTTTAATCAGGTTACATTGGGTTTTTCCTTTGAGTGTGTCACGATTTTTCGAAGTTGCTCAGGTGAAATTATACGTGCTAATAACTTTCTCCTTTTGAGAATGTAACATCATGAATGAGGGTATATACAGTGAGCAACTTTAATATTCGGTTTCTGTAATATATAATATAATTACTTTATTTTATTAAAAATTCTATATTTCTCTTTCAAATGATAATAATAATAATAGAATATATTTGGCCCAAAAGAGCACTCCAAAAAGGGCGTTATAGAACAAAACAAAAAAGCAACAACAATGCACCAAATAGTAAAAAACATAAATAACATAGAGATATATTATATATAAAGTAAGTGAAATGAATTAAATTAATTTATGCATATCTGCTGCCGCGGAAAGAATATAAATTTAAATAAATTTAAATTTAGCGCAGCTCCGAATTGAAGACGTCTCTGAAAATAGTGTTGGCATCCTCGACGAGTGAGCGATGGGAGCTCGAAACAAGATATTCGTTCGCCCAGTGGGGAAACCGAAAGTTTGGCATGTTCTTCAAGCCAGCCGAGGTACCACAAAACATATTTTCCCAAGAAGATACGGGCAATTGATTCTTTTGCTTATCAGATTGTGTACAAACAAACCACTTGCTTTACATCTTCTTCCCCCATTATCCAGTAATATCGCCTATAGAGGAGCATCAGTAGATTTAGAAATTTTCAGACTTCATTTAGCTGGAATTTCCTCTATTCTAGGAGCAGTTAATTTTATTAAAACAGTAATTACTATACGATTAATAGGAATAACCTTTGACCGAATACCTTTATTTGTATGATCTGTAGCTTTAACTGCTCTTCTATTATTACTTTCTCTTCCAGTTTTAGCTGGAGCTATCACCATACTATTAACAGACCGAAATATCAATACTTCTTTTTTTGACCCGGCTGGAGGAGGAGATCCAATTCTTTACCAACATGTCTTTTGATTTGTCGGACACCCAGAAGTTTATATTTTAATTCTTCCAGGATTTGGAATAACCTCTCATATTATTAGTCAAGAAAGAAGGAAAAAAGAAACCTTCGGCCTTGTAAAACTTGTAAAGATTCAAATCCATGCCGTTCTAGTAGATGTTCGTAATCTGTTCCACGGTTAGGATAAACTCCATCCACTTGAAGAATAAATATTTTAAGAATTTTCCTTGGACTCTCTCAATAACGGCACTGTGAGAGGCATAGATTGGATACCACACCGATGATCAATATTCAAGTTTGGCCACCACGAAGGAGTAATATAAGGTTCTAATGGCGTTCAGGTTATTAAAGTCCTGACACGTGCGTATTATAAAGCCCAAGGATCTGATGGCTGATTGAGCTGCCTCAAAAATATGCTTAACAAAGTTAAGTTTGCTCTCAAACGTAATTCCCAAGTCCTTCACAGTGTCGCTGATGGATAGCGACACCCCATCAATGAAATAGCTAGAGTTAATTCGGCTTATTCTCCTAGTGTAACTCATAAAACCGCATTTATCAATGTTCAGTTTCAACTTATTAACAATAAACCAGTTACTAATAGCATCCAAGTTTGATTGAATATCTTGAGAATCGACAATATCATCAATTCTATGAAAGATCTTCAGATCGTCTGCATAGGCAAGCTCAGAGGAGTCAATTGAAGTAATCAAGTCATTAATAAATAAATTCAACAAAAGTGGACCGAGGAGAGCTAGCCTAGAATGATCTTGATTTATAGCCATTGTAATAAATGAAGCTACTAAACCTGCGATCCAAGTACGAATGGAAGAACTTGAGAAACGACCGACTAAGACCAAACCGGGATAACTTCCGCAGTAGTATAGAGTGATCAATAGTATCAAAGCCACGCCTGAAATCATCAACCTGACTATCTGCATCCAACACCTCCGCTATCTCCTGTATTAAAATACACAGGTTACTCATCGTCGATCGCTTAGCAGTGAATCCGGGCTGATAAGGCGAAATAAAAGATCGACAGTTGTATAATAGCAGTGTGTAGATGACCGATTCAAGAACTTTCGCAAACGTTGAAATAATAGCGATGGGCCTGTAGTTATTAATATCGCTTTTGTCACCCTTCTTAAAAACTGGACAAATCCTGACAGTTCTATACAGTTTGGCATACAGTTCCAATGTTACTCTGAGTCCTCTAATTGGACTAAACTTGCACAACGTATTTGGCGATTCAATTGTTCTCATAAATTTTCTATTGGATTTGAATCCGGCGACCGGGGTGGAGTTTCTATAACCCGTAGACAAATATACAATAAACATTCACGAATAACGTATGCTTTATGTTTCGGATCATTATCTTCATAAAATATAACCCTGGGTAATACTCCTAATATGTTACCTTCTATAAAGACTAGATCTCCAACCCCAGCAGCCGATATGCACCCCAAACCATTACTGTAGGTTTTAAATTCTTGTAATTCACTTCCTCATATTTTTTCCTCCATACCATTCGTGGTCCATCAGACCCAAAAACATTAAACTTGCTTTCATCTGCAAATATAACATCATTCCACCAACGTGGGTCCTTCTTTGAATATTCTGTTGCAAATGCTATGGTCTTTTCTTTTTGCTACTGTCACTAATGAATGGTTTTTTCCTTGATACACGTCTATTATAGCTTTGCTTCTTAAGGGTTCGACGAATTGTTTGTGTGTGTACTCTCTTTCCATATTCTTCTAAAACCTCGGTTGCAACTTTAGGAGCAGTTTTATGGGGATCCTTTTTGATGTTTCTCAAACGCATTTCTGCTTCTGTTAACTTTTTTGGTTGTCCTTTCTGTTTCTTGGATTTAATTCTTCCCTCATTTTTATAACCTCGTATGATATCTCCTATTGTACTTTTGCTTATATTTAATATTTCAGCAATTTCTTTATAATGTGATCCCTCTTTATATTGATGTATTATAATTTCAAAAACATGTATCCGCACTAAACGGCTCTTGATCTCCTTTTCTAACAGGATCCGTATGTAAGATGACGGCATGATTTGCGGAACGGAATAGCTAATGACGCTAACTGTAAATGTGACGCGAATTTTAAAACTCGAAGCAACAAAGATGTGCGTTGCATAGTATTTGCTTGGTTAGAGGTCGTACAGTCCACGAAGTAAATCAAACGACTCCTTATAGCTTCTAAGTGATCGCTAAATCCCAGAGAAGTAGAGGTAAGCGAGGCAATATGGTGTCAGTCGGACGAATTTATGTCAAAAATCTGTAACTTTATTACTTATTGATCTACCATTATAAAAGTTCGTATGTATATACGAAAATAATAAATATAAATGTCTTATTTCCTATTTTTATCATTGATGGTACTCGTAACTGAGATTCCTCTGTAATTTCCGCATTGTAATTTGTTGCCTTTTTTTTATGTACGCGATTTTCCATTCTCGTGAATGCTCCATTTAAGTTTTTTTGTAAAAACTTGAGCCAGTATTACAAAAAGTTCGCTAGAATCGTTTTTTATTAATTCCACGTTTATGCCTCCTGATCCTGACGATCTATAATTTTTAACTGTGTAACAGCAGCTTCAACCTTTGCTTTATTTATTTGTTTTTAGCAAATTCAACATCTTTTCTTGATGTTTTGAGATCGTTTACGCTATATCCAACAATCAACAACCCTACAAGGGTCACGGATAGATCACAAACTGTAATTGATAACATTTAACCAATTTACAAATCAAAGTTTGCTGTTAATGAGGAAAGAGCTCAAAACAATAGATTGTACCCCGGTTCTATGCGACACCAAAGTAAACAATTGTTATAACACGTTTTTGATAATACTGAATATGACAATTGTCAAAGATGCACATATCTATCTCAAAAAAATCCGACAAAAAATGGCTAAGAAATAAAATCAGAAATCTGTGTGCCATTAAAAGGTAGTTGTACGAAGGACTGTTCAAAAACAGAATTGCGAAGGAAACACACAAGGTTTTCTGTGATAAGTTGAAGCAAGAAATTTAGGATTCAAGAAGGGCTGCGCACTCTAAGTACATTAATAATTCAATCAACAAGTCTAGAGCAACTTGGAATGTGGTCAAAGAACTCCATGGAAGACGTAAAAAATAATCGTTTATCATAAAAAACTTTACAAACACCCAAACCAATAAGATACACATTCTGAACACTATTAATAACTACTTTGTAAATGTAGGGGACAAAATAAGATGAAAGGGAGTGATATTAACTGTGATAACGTAATACGTACCGGAATCCTTTGCATGGTACTCAACTAACCCTCTTGAAGTAGCAAATGTTATAAACCCAACTAGCACAATAGGTATCTGGGAACGTAATTACGACTATTAAAATGACTTTGAAGTATATCGCGACATAACA
>JARFOC010106939.1:0-11989 GCA_031763485.1 Osmoderma eremita | reverse complement strand
TGTTATTATGCACTGATTGTCAATCGAAATTGACTGACAAGCATGTGAATACTACTTGAAGTTCCCCTGGTAACTAGACTACCAGTGCCTACCGAGAAAATGGCTACTGCGTTCGCGTGTCATTCGGTTACCAGAGATTCTACCTGTATATAATACAACGGTAGCCAAGTAATGTGGTAGTTAAAAAAAAAGCAGCTGTATGTATGGGATGACGAGGAAGGAATATGGAAAAGATCGGGGCATATGTATGTACTACAGGAGATTTGGAGAGTGCATTTGGTCTAGCCGTTGGTATGTAGAAGGTGTCGGTGGATCTAGTACCATATTTCGGTATGTTGATGCTAATAAGGGACAGTAATTGTGGCGCGTCAATTTTATTGTCCATCATCTTCATCAAGAACCTAGCACTTAATACATTCCTACGGTCGGAAAGAGGGGAGAAGTTATGCTCAGATAGTAAAATTTTGTAGTCCGTTCCCCCTACAGGATAAGCACCGTTAGGTTCAAAATTTCAAAAACCTTTTCTGAACTCTTTCCAGTTGTAGTTCTTGAAAAATATAAACGGGAAACCAAATAACCCACGCGAGGACACACCAAGGCCCAATACAGTACCTTCATGATATTCAAATTTGAAAATTCTCTGCAAGATCTTATATAAAAAAGTGATAGCGACACTGATCTACAAATGGCAGGTATGTATGTGATTAGAAAACTGTAGGCGATGATCGAATAGTATACCAAAGTCCATGATTTCCGTCTAGTGAGGGATAACAAAATTATCTACCAGGTGTTGGGAAATCAAGCGATTGCTTGTTGTAGCGTATGTTTTACTGCCGCACATTTGTGCACACTAACGTTGATCATATTATAATTGAAATAATAAGATGGCGAAAAATTTTTCATAAATAGTTGATGTTAAAAATTGTGAAAATGACATAAATGTCACTTAAAACTTTGTTGAAAGTCTTTGTGAGAAACACAATATTGACCTATTTCATTATAAATATTGGTTATCCCTGACATTTAGCATTTAAGATGCGTGTATATATTTATTAGAAACTTCCATGTTAGATATAATTTCGTTATATGAGTCTTGGTTGACAATGAGGGCCCACGCGTTCTCGAAACATATGTAATAACAAATTTTATTAAATCAATTTGTGTGTATGGAATTCCCGATACTGTGTATTAATATTATGCCAATTACAACTACTACATATTTAGCATATTTGTCAGTTATTCTAGAACCTCGCCGTATTACAAACAGACGCACAGGTGTGCTCCGTTATTCGATTCGTACGGCACTAACTTCTGGTATAATATTGGAAGGAACAATAACGCATGTGTCAAACCCGCGTTCTCCCGTATAATTGGATTTTTCGACGCGTCTATCCACGCGTGGATATCGGAAAGACGTTTGTTTTCTGGTGTGGGAGACCGTGCATAAGTATGCGTGTAAAGAAAAGGTGACTTACGATCCGACTTTGAAGGCAAGAGGATAGTTTCCGGGAGTGGTCTAAGTGGGAAAATACCTTTGGATCAGCTTGCGACGCGACGTTCGATTTGAATGAGATGACGACGTGACTGGAGATAGGGGACTATAAGAATCGCGGTGTAATGTCTAAGTTTCCATCGTCAGCTAAAACGTAGGTTGTGGCGAAGAAGAAAATTTGGTGGGGCATTGAAGTACTGTCAAATTATGAGATTGTGATCCTGTAAATGTCAAAAATATGGCGATGTCATTGAAGAGGGGTTTGGTACAAAATTTCCCACCTTGTCTTGTGTGTTGTCGACAATTCTAATTTTTACATGATTATTTAAATAAGTGACGTAGCATTTTTATAAAGAGCACTTTAAAGTAATTTGACTTAGGCAGATAGTTTGGTTATGTATATTTATAAATATCAATAAATTAATAGCTATAATTCCACTATAAAGTATACTTAACTTATTTTACTTTGCACTGCAGTGTACAAAATTTGTATTGAGCTTAATCGAATGATTTTAATAATGGAATATGTGCTTGGTACTCGAGTTATTTTAGTAATCGAACAATCACGCGAGTATTCGTCACTCCAAAATGTTATGATCTTTCAAAGATTGCATTAAATCATATCTGCTTCATTGCCATTCATGTCGCTGCTGCTCGAATAAATGTCCGTTTTCGCTAAATTGTACCATTTCCCATGTTCGCATCACGGCGGTGTTGCTTACTGCATCTGTTGGGCGATTCAACTATAGTTTAGAAGACGCATAATAATAACAATTATTTTATTAAGATTTGCCGTACCTAATATTTTTTGTTTTATACACCGGCAACTAGATAAATTTTCTCAATTTAATGAATTTTTAATATTTGAACATTAAAACTGTTTTTCTCGATTTTTTTCAAATATAACATATTGGAAATTTTATACCCTTGAAAACGAAATAATCAATAATTAAAAATATAGGTTGTCATTTAACAAAAGAGTCGATGACGTCACAACATGAAAAACAAATGACATAAGAAACTGAAAATAGGCTGAAAATATTTGCTGAAGTTAAAATCGCTATACCCCTCGAGATTTTTTCCAAAAAATTAATATCAACGGAATTACTGAATTTATGCGTTTCTTAATTTCCACACTGCATATATAGAATCTGCAAGCATCTACAACATAGGATCTCTCGGCATGTTTGAGAAGACGACATTCAGACTATTAAACTTAATATAACACAAGAAGGGTGGATTATTTTTCGCTTGAGTTTTCCCCTCACTATACAAAACATGGGCACACAATTCCGGTAAACTACTAACGTCAAATTCACGTCAAAACTCCTTTTGAAATAAGCTCCAGTTGGATAGTGTCTACATTGATTTGCCAAACAATCCCATTCTGATTTGTACGAAAGCGTTCGTGACTAGTGCATTCTAGATACAACTTCGCGTAAACCGGATTAGCCTTGTCGGGACGAGATTGGGTCGCTCACGTCTTGCGACGAGCGCCCTCTACCGCCACATCACGTATCACACATCAAATGAGAATCGCAGCATGTCGAATTACCTCGCTATAAATACCAATCTGTCACACTCAATGCTTTTCAAAAAAGAAGTCAGTTCCACGTGCTTAGAACCCGAAAAGAAGAACTTTTCCTTTCGTGGGCATTCCATCAAAAATCCGTTTTGTGGCGACCGGATTAGCGAGATGTTAATCAATTAAAATTGCTAAGAAAGTTGCCCCATTTCGTCGACCTAAGTTCATTAAATTAGTTCGACCTTTGATCTTTGGCGGGACGCACGGCTGGGTGGCCCACGCAGTACAGGCAAAAAGTAACGCGTGGGTTGACCGCTCGGAAAGCTGGAAAAACATCAAATTTAAAACCAAACCCGCTATCACCTGGGCGTGCTGCTTTTATTTAACGGTCTAAAAAGGGTAAATTTGCTACGTCAATTTCGCCATTCTTGCTCAACTTAAACGTTGGCGTTTATTTTGTGGAAGAATTTTTGATTAATATTTTATTGATTGAATTTACGGGCGAGAAAAATTCTTTCGTTAACCGTAAAGTTTACCCCACAGATGTTTAAATAATAATAAATTTTATTCTTGCGACAGTATACTACTATTTACAGTGCTACCTAAATGAAAATTGCGTCTATGTTATGCTGTGAAAATAAAAATGGTAATTACTACGCGATCTCCAATTATACCACCTCAAACATTCAAAGACTACCTACTTTGACCATGAGTTGCTGCGAATTACTTGTGGAATGTCGATTCAAGGTTCCATTTCTATGAAAGGTAGCTTCGTCTTCAAAGAGGACAACTTCAAATAAGTCTACACGGTTGAGGATTTGAGGAAGGGGCTCATACGCAAAGACTAACTTTACAGGAACAGTCATCGTCGAGTAATTTGATGCAACTGGATATGGTATTGTAATTTGTATTTTTATCTAATTTATGTAATATTATTGCCGCGAGATTTCTCGTACAACATTACCACCAACCATGGGGTTGTAAGTCTTTTTAAGATATTGTTACCAGTACCTGAAAGTGTCATGAAATCTATCCTACCGATCCTACTCAATAACTTTATTGGTAATCTACCGATGTGATCTGAGTTCCTTTTTTTTATTCCTCGTTATTATCAGCACTATCTATATCATATACTTTTAACCTTTCACCGGTGATAATATATTCTGTGGGTAACTACCTTATATTTGTTTAGGTACGAACCACACTATTGAAAAACCGATTAATTCGGTCATACTTTCTCAACCACTATCAAAACCCAATTAATTAACGTGATGCTCTCTGAACAACTACTTAAAACCAATTTCCTGATGCTTTTTGATCCACTACTAAAACCCCATTAATTATTTTTTCTGTTTACCCTTATTTATACCTCGGTAACGCGGCCTAAAGGACGCCTCCAACAATTGTTTTTTCAATTACCAATTTACGAAAATTACATATTATTTAAATAATGAATTTTTTATTCATTTTCTAATTTAAATTTCAAATTCATTTCCTTGTCTCCCATATTTTTCTATGTATTTTAATATCTTTTCTTTCTTTTAAATGTTTCTAGTTCCAATGGATCCTACAGCTGTCAGTTACTACACAAACTCAAAATTCTTTGGACAATTAGTTAATTTAAACCGGGAGTTGACTTGGATACTTGAATAGGACGACTTCTATTATCACACATCATCTATACAAGATGATTCCATCTTTTTATCCCTTTTAATTTTATAATAATTATTTTAAACTGTCAAATTTTCACTAGATAACAAATTATAATTATGCAACTTAAATCCAATTATTTATAACATTAACAATTCTTTTCTTTTATTCTTTTTTAATGTTTATATCTTGCAACTAAGCAGAACAAATCTTCTAAAAGCTGACAAGCATGTGTTTCGAGGATTTTTGACACTGTTTACAGTACCGAGGCGTACTCTTTTAAGTTACATTTTTTTATTGTTTATAATACATTAATACAGTCCTCCAACATTCACTTTCACTACACGTGCATATTAATTGTCTTTGTGTACATTTGTTGCTATCTAAAACAATGCCAAAAATCCCTCGGTTTAACCTCTTATTTTGACATTTACTCTTTGAATGTAAATATTATTTTTGCCTTTGACTTGTAATTGGATCTTACGACTCTATAAACCTTAATGTGTAAGAATCTCTCTCGATAATACTTATTTTTGATCTTAAAAATATTTAAATTCCCTATGTTCATGGGATATACATACGGGGTGTATGCAAATGATGGTACGTTCCATGACAGTATCTATGTAAAAATACTTGGTAAATTTTAATACATTTTATAACGTTAACATTATTTGGAGCTCATATTTTCAATAATGATTATATTTTCTTCTGAGTGTTTGTGTATTACATTAATTTTTAATGTTTATTATAGATATGCTTTATTGTTTATTAAAATGTACTAATGAAAATGATGCAATTTCATTTGTATTTTAATATATACTATAAAGTATTTTGCATATACTCGTTTTACTTACAATCTCAACACATTCTTTGTCATTAATAGATATTCTATTGTTAATAAGGTAAAAAAAAAATAAATGAGCAATACAAATTTTACCGCGTACTGATTTTAGTACCTGAAAGTATTAACAGAGGGTGCTGATTCTTCTAAAAAACTGTATGGAAGAGTTGCCTATCTCTAGTACCTATGTAGTATCTATGTCACCAACTACAATAACTATTACACCTTATCTCTGTGCAATATCAATGCTCATTTTTGATATATAAAACAAGTGGTAAATCGGAGAGACATAAACCATGGATATAGCAGGAAGCGAATGAATTCATAATAACATCGATATTACCTGTGTACACGTCGATTGTCTGTCAAATTATATGCACCCGCGTCGCTAAAATAACGCTCACGTTATATTTGAAACACTGACGAATTAATATTTCACCATCAAACAGTGTCAAATCGTTAAATTCTAATCGATAAAGTCACTTCATGGGCATTGGATTTTATTCAATCTTCTCCAATGTGTTTTCACGTTCCTCTGTTTGTGTACCGGCGAAATATGTAATATGATACCTCCGCGCATATTTCAGCGCTGTTATAATTAAATCGGCTCTGCGCGGGCGGCATTTTCCGCAATAAACATGCCCAAAACACGTCACAATCTGATTTACAACCCGTTCTCGCAAATATTTTTTTAGGACGATTTGGAACACAGACATCGTATTTTCGGCTAGATCGGAGTGAGTTTCGTGAAATTTATTGAGATACGCCTGTTGGGCGTAAAATTACCGACGGAAAGTCATTTAACCCTCCATAGAATTTTAAGGCGTCTTAAAATCGGTCTATTTTTTTTTTTTTTGGAAAAGCGAAATTGTCGATGTGGAGAAATCGTGAAAGAGAATAAATATATATCGCGGGGTTAACCAAAAAAATATATTTGATAATATGAACGGATGTTACATAAATTTAAGCTTTTAACTTTCTCCTTTGACGCTCCGTTAAACTTAATTGAAACTTCGCTTTCCATGATAATAACTTGTATTTTAAGCGTGAAAATTAACCGCATGTGGCGATGAGGATGATATTTGGGAAAGGATACCAGAAGTTTGAACCCAAAGTGTTTTAGAAAGATTCTCCGTTTAAATATACCAACATCTACGATATATCAGATATAAGTATATACGGGGATACATTTGTACAAATATAATAGAATAAATAACCCTCAAATGGGCTAGATGAGAACAAGAAAAGAAAAAGCAGTTAAACAATTTAAAAGTTGTTGATAGCTGCAGCTATTGCTTTAAATGAGCTAAAATGCACGTTACACAAATTACCGATTTTGTTATAATTGTTACTCATAATAAACACAGGTGACTTAACTAAAACATTTGTTCTACTTCTTGGACTATTAAGCATACATTCATAGCGTGCTTTTAATGTAGGAACATGAAAATTAATTTTACTCAACAGCCACTGACAGTCGATATTTAACAATCTAAACAAAAACTTTACATTTAACATATTACGCTTTTTATATAATGAAACAAAGTCTAGCCTAGTAATGAATCCTAAAGATGTAAAAGCGAATGCAAATATTACATCAAGTATGCGTCAAACCAGATACTCAAATCAGCTGGATCGGAAAAGGTAAGAGGATTTGCAATTTTGGGGCAAGTGACCACCGCGCATTTATCGAGCCTTAATGCAATTTTATTACGATCGCGCCACTCATTAATCTTTTGCAGACTGTCTCGTAGGGGTAATCAACTTGCTACTGGAAAAAGGACACTCTGCATTGTGCACTGTGCACTGAAAGGACACAGGAAAGGACACAGGAAGTTGACATTGAGGACCCAAGCTGCAGAATCTGTGAAGGGGCAATGCAGACTGCATAGTATGTCTTATGTGCAGGTAATACATTAGACCTTAGAAGACGACAATCTTTGGGGAACCAAGAATGAACCCAGAAGATTATATAGGCCAATCCACCAAACCCTAGGGTTTAGGGCACAAGGATTTGGGAATGGATGGTAGAATATATGGATACAAAAATGGGAGACAAATATAAAAGGCCAAGGGAGTGAAGTGTTTCCGGAGACATACATCAGATGGCTCCCATAAGAGAAAAAATAGAAAAAGAAGATCAATTTGCTTATTAAAAAAAAGTTACGAAAAATTTTAGGGTATTCAGAGCAAATTCAAAGGCAATATTTACGATACTTCATTGAAATTGACTACATACACCTTGGATTTCAGTGAAGACATCATATCAAGCGTAGACTCATCTATTTAAAATATACGACGGAAGAAAACTAACCAAAAACTTCCTTGCGCGCATCCATCTGTTTTATATTTTTTTAATGATGAAACTAATCACAGCAGGTCCACTCCAAACTATTTAAAGTAAGTATGGTAAGGGTTGAACACAATTCGTACAGCACCCTGTAGATCCATAAATATTGATACGTGCATAGCCGCATAGTTTAACCGAGCTCGACCGAGATCGCTTCGTCTAGCCGTTTTGATCGATCAACTCGCGACCCAAATCTTCCAGCTCTCACCTCTTCCACCTCCCGTAGCGTTCAACTTGTCCTTCCCCTCTTTCTTCGTTTCTCTACTACATACACACAAGATGCATACTGTTCGCGTAGTGATCACGCGGGGGTGGTGGTGGCTTTGTTTTTATATTCTTTTTTGTTTCTCTTCTCTTCCTCGTTCCTACAGCGATGTGTGGAGCGGTACCTCTGTTGTCGGTATGTTGTGTTGCACGGAGGAAGTATCCAGCAGCCAGCAAGGAATTCCACGCGCAATACACTGCATATTCACGGAAAAAAAGGAAAGACACGGCGACACATAAATACAGCGGCATCCGAAGTAGGAGACAGTGGATTGTATCTGTGTCGGTCGTGCATGGAGTATCTGTATGGTACTACGTAATACGAAAGATTTATTTTTCGTAGGTGACTAGTGAAAAGTGAAGCGAAGTTAGATATGGTGAGGTCAATATACAGGGTGCAGCAATATTACGTCCGTCTTTTATTACTCGAGCTGTATGCTAGGTAGCAATCTGGGGGATGTAATATAATATCATTAGATGAGATTAGATTAATTTATTGTTTTAACCAAAAATGCATGGCATTGACATTTCATATTCATTAGCAGCATTAGAATGCTAGGAATAGTTTTGACAGTTCTGTAGAATTGCATTGTTTGTTTTCATTTGACGCAAACCAAGCCTACTGCGATTTTTAATGAAAGAAAACTGTATTACGCATATTAAAATAAAATCCCTCGTAACTTTTTGAGTATTCATATTAGGGCAAAAGTGTATTAGGGCTTTTAAATTAAATATTATATTGTCTTTCCAAATCTTGAAAGATATATATTGAGAAAAAAAGCAATTGAATGATGCGTTTTTAAGATAATTTAAAATTTAGTATTTTTTTAAATTGAACACCCTGAATTTAAAAAAATAAAAAATTTTAAATCATCTTAAAAATGCATCATTCAATTGCCTTTTTTCAATTGCACTTTAATCAACACTGAATCATTGCTAATATAACCGAATCTGTAGCATTAATAATAAGAAAGTTAGTAATAGTGCCCCGAAATTTTTGAACACCCGATATATGTCAGAATGCAGGCTGCTGATGTTGAAACAAGTATTCCAGATATTTCAACAAACTTAACCTATCTTTAAAAACCACAACGAACCCTTAATTCCTCCCTGGGGGCATCCAATAAAATCACACCTTGTTTACTGTTAAATAGCTCCCCTCGTCGATATTCGATATAATTTTTTTAGGTCGCAAGAACCCACCCAAGCAACCGATCCGCGCGGATCGACTGACAACCTTGCATGCAATAAACTCCACTTTATAGGTCGCGAAACGTCCTATTTTATGGTATCTCCTCGCGAATTAATCGCGCGCGAACCAATAATTAGGTTTCCCCTCGACATCCTTCGATTCCCACCGTTTAATCGTAGCAGCCGCGGTCGCATTAACTACGGTGGCCTTGCGTATCGCCGCTTCGCTTAACGATCTCGCTTTTACGAGGAGGAAGCGGCGTATGTATATGGAAAAACAAATACCACAGCTTAAACGTAAGTATAAACGTGATTTGCCGCGTCGAATCAGGGTAATAAAAATAAGAAGAAAGAATGAGAAACAAAAAGAGTGTAGTGGGAGCGATTTACGTATGTTTGCCGGATTGTTACAGCAAATCCACGTGAATATGGCCGTTGTTGAATTGGTGCCTTGACGAACGCCAAGGAATACCTTAATTAACTTCCGTTAGGTGGCGTGCAATAATTATAAAGTAAATATCCCGGCTTGTTGGCTGGTGTATACAGTATGTTAAGGGGTGCTATTGTCAAGTCTATGAACATCGGAAATGCTCAAACGTCAAGATTTCCTTATTCCCATAAAAAAATATCCATATTAGTTTAATCGCGTGCAAGCCACCAACATTAACTAGTCTCCAAGTTAGTTCGATAGTTTTATTTCTAATATGAACGAATATTAATTTTAATATTTCGACACAATCTGAAATTACATTCCGCATAATGTCATAGCTGGATACTTGATAAGCAAGCAAAACACTTCTTAACTAAGGCGACATTATTCTATGCCTGATGCCGCTGCATATTGGTTGACAATAGCAAGCGTTAACACTCTATATATGAAATAATACATGAAGGTGGGTTTAGCATTCGCAAGGAGGTTGACGACGCTTGCTAGGCAGAAACTCGAGTCAGTCCTTAATGCTTGCTAGTATGGTGATTCCAGAAATAAAAACCATGAGGCCGTAATAGCATTTTATCGGTTAATTTATGTTATGATTTATGTTATGGCTGCGATATTACAAAGCAATCAGGACAGAATTAATG
The DNA here is from genome assembly GCA_031763485.1 of Osmoderma eremita. Taxonomy (NCBI): domain Eukaryota; kingdom Metazoa; phylum Arthropoda; class Insecta; order Coleoptera; family Scarabaeidae; genus Osmoderma; species Osmoderma eremita. The sequence continues at coordinate 1,593 of JARFOC010106939.1, read as the reverse complement.
AAATTGTTATAAGCATTTGTAGCATTTAATATTTTTCTGCATTCATGCGTCTTGATAATTTCTTTTGAACTTTTACATAAACTTTGTATTTTCGCTTTTATATTAACCACAGTACTTTCTTCTTCTTTAAGTAGTAACCAAAGACTTGTTTTATTACTTAAAAGCTAAAAAACATGAGAAAGCACTTAATTATCACAAACCCCACGCTTGCATAAACATCTCTTGAAAAGACGATAGCACTTGAGTATTTTATCATCAAGGAATTTAGCGTTAAAAAGAATGAAATATAAGACATGAATAGAAAGAAATACTATCGAACACACGCAGAGCATTCGGGAGAATGTATTAAACACAATAAAACAGTGTCACATTGAACAGGTAGGGTATTCGATTTATCCCGCGTTTTTTAAACCTATTAATATACAGACTGTTTTAGAATTATATTGGAAAAATTAAAATTTGACTGCAGGACACCAAAATAAGAAAAGAAACTTCCTATGCAGCTGTATCCAAAAACGCTTCCTTAAACAGTTACAGTCATTCAAAGGTGCGAAGTGATGAAGTCAGTCACCCCTACTGCACTTTGCATTGAAACTTTTTTTGAAATGGAATTTTGTAAAATAAAAATTAAAATAGTTAAGCGAGATTCATTTGATAAACTTTGTGTCTCTGTGTTTTTTCAGAAAATGTTTCGATTTGGTGTAAAAAAATTAAATAGGTTACGCTGCATAACATGTACCCCTGCAAAACGAAAGGAAAACAGCCAACATTTTAAATTACTTTGACGATGAACCTACATCGACCATCAGAAGAGCCGCTAACATTCTACAACTTCTGTGACCCAGTCATGTTTGAAGAGCCGATCAGCGCCATTCTTACCACGTTCAGCGTATCCAAGCTTATTACCCGATGATTTACCATGTCGAAGGATGTTTTGTGAAGTACACGTACAAAATGATCCACACTTCCCAGAAAAGATTTTATGGTCAAACGAAGCTACGGTTAAAAGTAGAGGTAGGTAACCTAGATCAGCGGGATTCTTATATTTGGGCATCTGAAAATCCACACGCAATACGTGATAGGAATTTTCAACACGAATTTCGGTGCAATGTGTGGTTTGGGATACTAGACTGGACTATCATTTAATGGGACCATATTTTCTTCCCCTTCGATTAAATTCGAGTGGATTCTTAAACTTCTTAATGAACGGTTTCTATGACCTCTTAGATAACATTCCTTTGAACCTTAGGTGTGAAAGCTGGTTGCAACTAGATAGCTGCCCTGCCGCCCATTATGCTAGAAACACGCTACAACGGTTAAATCTACACTACTCTCGACGATGGATCGGCCATCGAGGACCTGCTGCTTGGGCTGTACAATCGCCATGTCTAACACCGTTGGATTTTTTGTATGGGGTGCCATCAAGCAAAAAGTGTACGAACAACCCGTATACCGGGTGTTCAAAAATTTCGGGGCACTATTGCTATCTTTGTGCTCTTCCTACCAAATTTAAATTTTTTAAAAACTCTTCCAGAACAGTTTCCAAAATAACAATATACCGTTCTGCTGTAAGTGAACCTTGATAGAAATATG
>JARFOC010106928.1:0-11992 GCA_031763485.1 Osmoderma eremita | reverse complement strand
TAGTTTCTGCTGAGGATGGCAACTTAGTTGCCGAAATACGTATCCAGGAGTTCTTCACTCATCGAGGTGGTATGGGTTAAAGGTACTTGATCTATATCGTACGAAACTCAATTGTTCTCGTTCGAGAAGAAATTATGTACTGAAGATTTCAAACACTAATGATTAACCTGGTTTTCAGGTTACGTGTATTGAATTTGAATTTTGTGGATTAAAATTGTATCTCGGAATGTACACGTCGAAACGACAGCGCTGCTTGAGGACCCACGTTTAGTTGGTTCCGACCGTTCGGGAGTTGTCGCAATCGTAATGAATTAGTAGCATTACAATCACTTTCCTGGTTTGGTGTGGTATGGTACTCTATAATTGCCTGCAAATTTGTTGCAAATTTGCAAATGAAACATTTATGTTTTAAACAGAAGAATCCTTCTTCGTAAGCCATACATAGATATACATAAAGCAAGTAAATTTTTCGCGGTTTCAATAAATTTTCCTCAACATTCGAACACATCCTGTTCACCTAGTTGGAGATATAATTGGTGAGAGTACAAGAAGGTGTATCTGCTTCTCCGTTTCCCTGTTCGTCGCAACCTAATTATGTTAAAAGTGATTCCGTTTAATGCGGAAACATACCTGCCTTATTGTGAGCGCTTCTTCGCCGATAGCGGAGCCCACCGCTCGCATCCAACCCTCATATTCGCGCCAACGGCGGCGAATAAACCCTCGCACAGGTAAACAGTTACCAGTTAGGTTGGTAGATGGCTCTTGTTGCTTCACTAATATCCTCGCTGTCTAATGCGGTCACATAAAACCACCCCTATATCTTGCGGTTGACATATCTCGCACCTGTGCCTCCCGACCTAAGCGTATTTACATACAAATATATACGAAGGACGCACGTGGCATTTAGGGTTTTGATGTTTCTTTTTTTCGAGCATCAGCGAGAGACGGTCGACTAGTTGAGAGCATCGAGTATGTGTACGTACATTTACGTAGATGGTATACGTACGAGTCAATTTCGCAAATTGAAAAATGTATTACCGTCTATGTGGTCGGATGGCTGACAAGTTTTTAGCATCGATACGATACGACACGACCCGCGTCTTGTAAGAGATCGAATATACAATCGGAAAAAAAGTTCATAAACAATATCCCATAAATAACTAATGCAACTACAACTTCTTTTAAACATTCTCTTGTCTTTTTAGTAATGAAAAAAACCAAAGCCCAAATGGATAAAACTAGCTGAATTTCCGGTTGCTCAATACATTTTATATGATACGGTAAATAAACACAATACAAGAATAGGTAGACAACCGACGAAAAGAGTGGAATAGACATAGATCGCATGGACAACCATACTATGGTGAAAATATACACAGACCACAAGCTGAAAATAAAAGAAATCTATAAATGTTGAAGGCGAGATGAAAAGGCAGTGGAGACCTTACAGCAAAGCATAGACCTGACAGGAAAGAAGAAGTTTTTCCTGTACAACTTCTAATTTATTACTCAACAATTTGATGCAAGAGTCAAAATAACATCAACAGTTCCAAATCTGTGTAAGATAAACTACTTCCGAGTTTGGATCGTGCCATATTAGAGATAAACGATCTCAATGTTTCATTAGAGAGAAGGAGAAAAAGGAGAGAGAAACCTAACTTGGCACCGCAACTCAACGTGTAAACCACGCTAGAGGCGAAACCAACCAAGTAGAAGAGAAAGGAGAAGAAAGACACCTGGGTTGCACAATAACTTAACGTGTTAATGGTTCTTTCCCCAAAGACCAATTGTGTAATTTATTCCACAATGAATCCCTATTTAATCAGGAAATGCAGTGTTAGAGATCCAAAGTTATAGAGCTTAGGCGGAAATCCTACATCAGCACTTACTTTTTCTGACGACCTAGTTTTGCTCGAAAATTCCGAACATACTTTATAGACAGAAATACATCAATAACACTTGGTCCTTATGGATAACAACTGTGATGTAGCAAGAAACTAAACCGAAGCCACAGCATTTCTTACTAAATATAGGATAAAATCCAAAAACGAATGAAAATACTTGTCTAGGACAAATCAAACACTACAAAACATCTTCGATGTAAAACGACAAACACCTTCAAGATATAAACTAAATACGTTTCTTAGAATGTGCGTCGCAATAAGATTATTTGGAAACAAGTGCAGAGAAAAACATAACTCAAATTCTACACGACAATGCGCGATGAGAAAAAAACATAAATCAAGAATACAAGCTACCGAATTGATAGTCTTAAGGAAGTCAAAGGATGTACGAAGGTAGAAGAAGAAATACCGAAATCATATTTTTTTTCATCATCATATTTCATCACAATATTTGGGCCAATTTTACCCTGAAGAGTTTATGTCGTTTGAGTCGTGTAGAACCGGTTTTTTGCAAAGTTCTTTTCATATTTTTCTATTTTGTGTGTCTTGCTATGTCTCTTCCCACTCAACTTCTCTCTTAACCGCTTTAGCCCTAACTGCCTCCAACCACATTATTCTCGGTCTTTTGCTTTCTCTTTAGTTCCTTTAGCCTCTAACACCTGTCTAACTATTCTTTCTTCTGGCATCCTTCTCACGCGTCCATACCACCTCAGTTGTACCTCTTCTATTCTTTCTACTATTTCAAATTTTGTCTATAGATTGTATTTCCAATTTTTGTTTTGTTTTCGATTCTTCTCAAAAATCTAATATTTATGATTTACTTTTGTGTTTTTCAATACAAAGCTAAATGACCCAGATCAAACAACTCGACCAACACATCAAAGGAATTATTGAGGATCAGCTGCCAAAACTAGCAATGCACTATCAACAAATAGGAAAACAGGGAACGTGAATGAAAGAGCCGTAGAGTTTAATCCATGACGATGATGAGAGCGACTAATAGCGACGATGATTACTCGAAAACCAATGGTTGGCTTAGAGTAACCCTAAATAAATTGAAAAAGTATTTAAAAAATGGATTAATAATGTGCCTTTGTTCTTCTAATATCTCCTCAAATAAAACCAGGCTAAAATAAAAATAGAAGAAAAACGATCTTGTATTTCTTAGAGTTATATGACCGAATAATTTTACTCATTAGAAAGCTGTGAAACTTATTCATAAGATTATGTTGCCAGCTTCAAATAAGAAAACTGTCATTATGTATGTCTTGTCAGTTTATTGATTGCTTCATAAATGCTCGAAAGCTCACTTTGAATAGTTGTTATACCTCTTTTTATTATGTATATTTTTGTGATAAAGAGGTTTGTATTTGTAAGTGATTATTAATTTGTAAAAGGGATATAATGTCACCTGTCATCATACCGCCAATTTAAGTTTGACGAAAAAATATGTCATGCTTTTCTAGAGTCAATATTTGCTACAATACTCCATTCACAATTACCACAGCAATACCTTTGCTAGTTTAAAAATAACCAGCACTATCTTCTTATAGTTGCAAAATCTTGAAAGTACAAGAAAAAGGGTAAAATATAAAACTTTTGCCTCATTTTATATATAACCATAAATCTTCATACATATGCACAATACATATACTACATAGACGTAATATGTAAGAGTGCGCATGGAAGGTAAAAGTGTACTGTTTATCGAAAAGGTGGGTATAAAATTCAGATTAAAGACCTATAAAATATGGCCGTATAATATAAATTTTGTCAATGCCTGTATAGATACTTTCTCGTTTTACAACTTCGACGTATCGCCCGTTCGTTTCGATTTAAAGGACCATAAAAGGTATGTAAACGTTTCCGTTATCGATGGCGTTTCATAATTAAACAGGATAATTTGAATATAACCCGAGATATATTTTTATAACCTCGTTTCTAACAGAGCACAAGGTGGTCTTTTATATTATTTTATCGCCGATTGATGCTTATTGTTGGTGCATATTTTCTAAATATCTTCTGCCTATGGCCGTAGTGGGTTGTTAGACTACTAAACTGAAGGTCCCGGGTTCGATCCTCGGCCGTGCCAATGCCATCAGTGGCGCTCTTTCGACCACAGCTAAATGTAATAGGCCACACCCTACGACAATGCCAATGGGCAATCTTATTGTATAAATCACATTGCAAGCAGGTGGCAGCAAATAACGTAAAGCAAATAAATTTTAATATTGTTTAGCTACATACCCTTAGCAATAACTACAAACTATTATCTTCTTAACCGTAAAAATGTCATTATCGGCGCATGGTTTATTGCTGGAATCAAAAAATAGCAAAAGCAATGAAAGTGGTACAAGCATTAAAGACGGACTCGAGTTTCTGCCTACCAGGTGTCATCAGCGTCTCTCCGAATGCTAAACCCACTTTCATCGCTAATGCGTCGCGAAGTCATTGCGAAATATCCTAGCCACTTGGCTGCGTCACGACATACCCCCATCTAGGGGACACCGGTCAAACACACAAGCCACCGAGACAAATGCCAGTAATGCAGTACACTTCATCTAGCTCGGACAGTGCATGGACTGTCATTCCCGCCAGAAGGACTGCTTATGTTATTGTGATTCCAGAAACGGCTTAACCAACGTAACATAAGACATCAAAAATGCCAAAAACAATTAACCGTAAAAATGCCAATATCGGCGCATGGTTTATTGCTGGAATCACCTTGCTAGTATGTTTCTTATATTATCTTCTCAACATACTTTCCATAACGAAATAAAAAAATTTCGATGAGGTCTTAAAGTATGGAATAAAATTCATAAAATCGAAGGTATTTCTTTTTTTCCGTAAAAATGCTGGAACACGTATAGGGCGGAGAAACTTCTATTAGTGGTTAATTCGACAATGCACACAAGATCGTGACTTCCTGATCCGCCTACTGATTACCATTGCAAGATCCATAGGTAATTTACATGAAATGGGATTTCTAATTTTCGAAACACTCACATTTGGGATGAATAAAACCCTCACAACATACCTTTCATTAAATGTATGATGTTGTCTTCTTGGTGATAACGGCTTTCTTTTTATCAACAAGGCCGATTGCTGACAGACAGAGGATTTGGTTGGTGCATGACGGTGCTCCAACCCATTTTTCACAGCATATGATAACCTATGAAGTGGTTGAAACGAACCTGTTAAATCGATCTCCCGATCTTTCGGTTATTTTTTGTGGGGGAGGATGAAGTCTGTGGTTTATTCTACGTCCATTACAACACAAAAACAGATAAAGAATCGAATCGTGGAGGCCTCAGCAATTATCCTGGGTTTCCTGATGCTGAGAGACTTACAAGAAAAGCATGGTTTCGTCGACTGAATGCTGCATTCGACAAAACGGTGACCATTTTGAATTGTTACTGTGTATGCTTTGAATTACATAGATATCTTCAAGTTTAATATATCGGTAACAAATTTATTTGAGGCGTATATTTTTTTGTTTATTTCATGGTAGAGATCCCTAATACAGATTGTGACGTGCAATTCTGAAATACCCAGTGTAATATTTTTTTGGAAAACCTGCAACTACTTTGGAACAGATGAAATAGGTACATCTCAAATGCACCATACAGGTACTTACTAGCAAATCGTTTTCAAATTGCACTTTTAACACGACTGTAGTCATCTTCTGATGATGTGCGTGCAGCTCCCTGCTGTCAAAATACACGTACGATCCTTTTTAGTATTAATAACTTTCGCGCAGCATGAAATATGAAGGAATACGGCGGCAGTAGTGAAGCCCTCGAATAGATGACAGGTGTGGAAAGGGGACTTTTCCGTCGCGAATGCTGATAAATTGAAGTGGACCAGGCGAACGTTCACAGTCAACGTCGGAAAACACATAGCCGCAGAAAAGTGTCGCCACCGGTCGTCCAGTACATGAAGGAGCAGGTAGTTGTAATGACCGGTAGCAGTAGTTGTAGTAGCGTACGATAGTAGTGACAACAGTGGAAGCTATGGTAGTAGCGGGAGAGTCGAGTTGCTGTTCCGTGGATTCAATTCACGTTTCGATGAAAATATACCCCCGGTAGACACTAGAGCGGAGGAGTCCCGATCGCATTTTATAAATGGAACGAATGTCCCGCTCCCGTTTCGTCGCGTGTGCGCTTAAAAAGGAAACGGAAACTCCATACCTGCACGTATCTAATTCAGGCGGTGGTGCCGTGTGTCTGCCAGAAAAAGTGCAGAAATTAAATTATGTATTTCTGCCGCGTCAGCAACGTCTGCGTTATTAAGTAACGGCGGATGGTAGATGAAGGAAGAATGGGAAGTTCAATAAGTAACCTTTCAATATTCTCTCCTACAACTATGCGTAACGGTAGTAGATGCATAAAAAGCTCAGAATGCGAGATCGGCAATGGAAAAGAAGTCCACAATATGGCGAGGCGACAACATATCAAACAAATCTAAGTGAGATTAATGCGTATCCTAATCATCTCCATCTCTTTCTACAGCTCAGAGTCTTAGATTATACGCTCTACCGAAAGGAAAAGCATATACACTTAGGAAATGTTATGGTGCCGGCCCATGCTGAGAATCTCCTAGATCGCTGAAAAAACTAAACCCTCGATCCCTAAACAGCTCAGCAATAAAGCAAGATTCTCAATTATCTGATATCAAAAGATCCTCTCTACTTGGACAAAATTCCAAGAAGACCAGCAGACAATTTGGAAAAGCTAATGATTATGAGCAAAACAATGGGAAAGGAACCACGCAGATACTTACCAACCTTCCAATCTGATCAAATTAAGAACCGTAGCTGGATTACCGCAGCAATATGATCTACCGAGAACCAGGACTGATTGAGAGCAATAGTGAACAAAGTCTGATAGTGGACACGACCAATATAAATGATGAAGACGGCGAAGAAGAAGAAGTATATATAATATGTATATATTCCCTCCAAACTAAACTTATTTATTTATTTATTTAAATAGATAGATAGATACAAACAGGTTTAATAACCTAGTTACAATGTATAATTCATACAATTTATTAAACATAAGCAGAGACAAGATAAAAAAAAATAAAATTTATAAAAGTGACATTGTAATGTTGATGTGTGGGATCCGGCAAAGACCAGGGAGTATTTATTTAGGTAAATTTCAGTTCTATAACACTAATATCAGTACAGGGAGACTGGGGAGGTATCCTAATCTGTGCGGATGGTAATTTTAATAATTTGAATAATATTAATTAATTAATATTAATGATAAGTATATCGCAATATAGGGATACTGCAATAGTAATGTTAAACGACAACAATTACTGCAGCAATGTTAACGACAGAGACCAACGAGTATCAACAGCGCAGCAATGACAATAAATGCAAGGTAACATAAAATTTTATGGTATTGATAAACTATTACAGATTTGGCCGATCCAAGAAACAAAGCCTTAGGTATACCGAATACTTCAACATCATTATAGAAAAGATTATAAAGTTTACAAATCCTACAAATAGGTGAAAGGGAAATAAGTTCAACAAACATTGGTGGACCGGGCCACAGACTATAAAAAGGGGCATGCAATTTAAATAATGAGAGCAAACGTGGATTATCGAAGTAGTTATTAAAAATCTTGTAAAGTGTATAAACCATTGTGAAATCCAGACGATTACAAAGTAAAGACAAAGAAAATTCTTTTCTGATATTTTTATATGACTCAAATGGTGGGTTCACTCTATATTTTTTACAATAAAGAAATTCGTTTTGAACTTTGTCTATCATCTTTTTACCTCTCTCTTTTGTAGGATTCCATATTACCGAAGCAAATTCCAACTTTGATCGTACGAAAGCATTGTATAATTTAATGACAGATTTAATGCCAACTTATGCTTCAACATCATCTACTTAAAAAGTGATTTTGCAAAAAAAAAATAATCAACTAGAACTTTCCTAGACAAAATTTATACTTATTTAAGTAGGGATGCACCAAATACAAAAAAAAATGGAACGCCAATTGATACTATGTTTATGGGACTGTCTGCAAGACCTTCAACATCTGGCGAAACACAATTTAGTCAAACTCGTGTGGGTTCTGCGATATGGGGGAATTGCAGTTAATGACCACGCTAACCAGCTAGCAAGGATGGGATCCGAAGTGATCTGAGCCAGCTCTCGGGATAACAAAAGCTGCTGCGCGTTGATGCGGTAATTGAATGGGTGACTGAATAACACCAGAAACACTGGCACCATGTTGCAGGACAGAAACACAGCAAACAGATAATAAGGAAATCATCACAACATTTGGCAGCTGACGTACTGTCTCTTAGCAGAACACAGATTAGGGTGATGACGTGTGTACTTAGTGGACACGGCAACCTAAGGAAACACCTACACCGAATGGGAGTATACAGAGAAGAACCACTGTATAGATTATGCACTGAAGAGGAGGAAACAGCCTCTCACATTATCTCGGAATGTTATGCATTAAGCCACCCGAGAAACTTCTTACCAGGTGCAATAGACACATTGCGGGGCATAACGGTAAAGAGTTTGACGCACACACTACTAAACCTTGTTATGGAGGTAGATCTGTTCGCATAATCAGGAATTACCGAATGCAGGGTAATACAATAGGCCTCAAGGCCGTAGTGTCAAGAGATATGAAAGATTTTTCTCTGCATTGGGGTCCAAATCAAATCAAATCAAATCACTATATTTAATTTAAAAAATTTTCAAAAAACTAAAGAGCATTGGATAAATTTAGAATGGGGTCGCGCCTTTCAACTTAGAATTTTTACGATCCTTTTATTGGGGTTAGTCAATCCGCGTTCCTCCAATGATCATTAAAAATGTGCGATTTTCTTGGCTTTCTGTACATAATTTCTCCACTTTTCCCTAAAATGAATTTTACTTTTCAATTGTGGTTCTCTTAGCAAAGCATCTAAGCACTTTTACTTTCGGCCTTCCCGTTCTTCGTCCACTGGTCTGTTGCTAGCCGTTGCCCCTATTCTCCAAACACATCGTAACCATTGTATTATTTTTTGCCTTTATTAATCACTATTAATCATGGCTCACCATTCAATTCTTGTGATATCTCTGTATGCTTTTATACTGAATTCCATTATCATATCCATAAATACTCATCCTGCATTTATATTATAAAAGCTTTCGACAAGCATATGGTTGAACCCTTATAATTATTATAATACTAACGCAAAATGTTCACATTTCCATCATCACCTTTGACACTATTGACCATAAAATTCTCCTCTACAAACTGAGCTCTTTTGGCATGTCACCCAAACTATTACATTTAATTAAATCCTATCTGGAACACAGAATATGTTATGTGCATTACAATGGATTCCAATCGCATGAGGTTCTTGTTACGTCTGGAGTACCACAGGGGTCCAATTTGGGACCGCTGCTCTTTGTGCTCTTTTTATATGATTTGCTGAAGGCCTTAAAATGTGAAACTCTTGCATATGAGGATGACGTTAAAGTGTATTCCAGAATTGATACGTTGACAGGCTTCAGGAATGCATTGATCATGTATCTGTATGGTCGCTGGAGAATATCCTGATATTGAATCCCGCGAAATGCACTCATGTCACCTTTACTCGCAGGATAAAAGCTATTCCTTCCTCGTACAGTGTGGGTGGCTGTCAAGTTCCTGTGCGTGACACCGTCAGGGACTTGGGGGTGCTGTTTGACAGTCAGCTACCTTTTGGAGGTCAAATCCGCGCATGGCTGCACTAGACAGGCAGCCATGCGCGGATTTATTATTAGATCTTCGAAGCACTTCAATTATCCGGACTTACCGAGAACGTTATACTTCGCATATGTTGTGAGCCGAATATGCATCTATTGTATAGTATCCCTGTTATCAATGTTATCAGGATTCTATTGAAAGAGTGCAACGAAGATTTCTGAAGTTCCTTTCGTTTAAGATTGGTGGCGTATATCCTGCAAGGAATATTGACTACAACTTACTATTATAGCGCCATCGGTTTCAAAGTCTCTCTGGAAGAGGAGAGTTCGATAGTGCGCGTCTTCTTTATAAACTAATACATGATCAGGTGGAGTGTGGTTACCTGCTCTCCGCAATAGACTTTCATGTTCCTCGGCTTTCTTCCCGTAATGTTTCGTCTTTTTGCGCAGTGCCATAAATTAGTTAATTTATTGTTGAAATCGCCCGTTCAACATATGTGCTGCAACGCCAACAACTTATAGAAAGACATCTTTGCTGGTGAATTCTTTTCATAATGAATGATATTTTTCTATGCATATTATTGTATTGTTCTTAAGTTTTATTAGTGTATTATTGTTATTAAATATTGATTTTCGTGTACACAATGTAATATTATTTTCTTTTCGTCCTGTTATTGGTTTCCTGTTGGGGATTAAAGTTTATTATTATTATCATTATCACGCTATTTAATAAAAGATAAATTTAAGCCTGAGCACGTTACGTGGAATTAGTTAATAATTAACGTAGCCTACTCTCAATACCCTCAAAAGTGTCTGAAAATCGAATAGAATTACACTCGAATGGAAAACAATTTGCGATCGGAACTTCACTGGTACCGGAAAGGAATCAATACGTGCTCATCCGCAAGCACGCAGCCAGACGCGAATAGAACCCCAAGCGCTTACGATTGGCTTTAATTACGTCGTTTTGCATAGTTCTGATGAAGTAATTCATTGGGTGCGATCATCAAAAGAGCCAGTTAGATAGTAATTGTCGGCAAAGACTGGAAGTTTTAACGGAATATGGGAGCAAGGAATTTTAATTTATCCTCAATTCGTTCTTTGCGCATCTGCCCCGCACAAAGTATATCGGTCGTAATTGAGTTACACGAATTGTTTGATATCGCTGCGTATTACAAGTGGGTTGTCTTTTATTCATGCTTCTATTTTCATATTGGAAAAGAAAACTAATTCCTTTTTTTTTCATACCGGCCATATCGACTAAGGGGCCATGAAATTTTATTTACTTACCGAAAAGGCCATTAGTGGAAATGAAATAACGAAAAGCGAGAACGTAAAAAGTTCGTTAAAAGGCTGTAAACAAAACTAATAGTCTATTAAGGTTTCGGGTTAACGAAAAAAGAGATCCTTTTAATATCCTCCGCATTATAGGACGTTAAGATTAAATAGTGATCATCAATTTCTCCACCCGTCAGCTGCGAGGTAGTAATAACAAATATTAACCAGTTTCTGGAAACAATAGAAAAAGTACCAAAAAAAATTCTATAACTAATGATCGGGAAATTATAAATGCTGAAAGTTAAACGACAACCTCAAAATACCATTTCAATAAATATATTACGTTGGTATTCATTTTAGGTCATATCCCAAATGAAGCACAGAGAAAAATTTTATTCAATACCACAAATTAGTTGTCAAACAGTGTTGTGATTCTGATACGTAAAGTCATCCAGACAATAATGTGTATTGTACATCTGAATTTATTCAAAAAAAAGTGTGTTATATGGGTGTGCGATGTAACACACTTTACCGACAAAAGTTTTATACTGACCCCATACTTAACTGTGATTTTACTAGCGCCTCCACCAAATTTACTATTTATTGCAAGCTTATACTTTTGTAAATGAATTTCAAATAGAAGAATGTATTTTTTGGAAGGAGAAAGGAGGAGGAGAAAGTGATGCAAATTAAAGATCGCAAGGATTATTGCTAAAAATTTAATTGAAATGGTGGAGCTTTGAAGTGCAACGTAAATGTAAAAGAATTACATCCTAAGTCCTTCCGTTAATATGACTACAATCACAAATGGAAGCAAGCTTTGCACATTCCGTTAAGAGACAGTTCCAGACGCATTAAAATCTTTCGATATTAGGTGCTAATTGGAAAACTATGTAATAAGAAGCACAAAACAACAGAATCTGTATCGTAGGCTTATATCACAAATAAACACTACACATATTTAATATAAAATACAAAATAGGATACGGTGGCTTAAAATAGAAAAAATAAAAAAATTCCCTTATCACCTCGATGAGTGAAGAACTCCTGGATACGTATTTCGGCAACTAAGTTGCCATCCTCAGCAGAAACTAC
>JARFOC010106917.1:0-11992 GCA_031763485.1 Osmoderma eremita | reverse complement strand
TATATCAAAATACAATTAGCTAACAATAACAAAAAATCAATACAATTTTATGAACCATACCATTACAAAAAAAAGAAGTTAATAAATAATATAAAAACTAAGAACTAAGGGCAATTAACTCCTAACAGTACCGGTGAAAACATCTGCATAAAACAGATTTGCATTCTGAGCCATGTGGGTAAATGGAGCTTTGAGAAAAACGCTTTTGGGGTGGCATATGTAAATCTAGACAACAGGTTTGAACAGTCAACAGTACCATTCACAAGTCTATGCAAAAACCGTGCACTATGAGATGTTCTATGCTGAGCCAGGGATTGCATATTGTGCTCATTTAATAGCAAATTATAGTCCGTATTCCAATTAGGATAATTTCCAGATGTTTTAAAAGATGAAAATTTAAAAAAATGTATTTGAACACGTTCAATAACGGTGTTATAAGTATTGTAAAATGGATACCAGATGATTGATCCATACTCTTATTTACTGGCAACAAATGCAAAATATAAAGTACCCCAAAGGTACCTACAGTTGCCACATGTCCGGTTTTTCCGAAGTGCTTCGTACGCGAACAACTTTTGTTGGATTTGGCTCATCTTGAAAGACCCATTCAGTCGACTGCTGTTTAGATTCGGTCTCATAAGCATAGATCCATGATTCGTTACCTGTTACGATGTCACAGATATGTTTTGATCGTATTTTGGGAGCATTTCGTTCGACCAATCCACACGAGCCTTTTTTTGACCGATTGTCAAATTATGTGGAATCCAAAGCGAACAAATTTTTTAACGGCCAAATATATAAAAGGAATCCCTCGTAATGGAAATCATTTAAAAAATCATTCTCCCTAAATCATAGCACCTAAAATATAGCATAACTCATAGCAGTACAATAAGTGAGGTTATAAATTTCATATCTACACGTTATTATTGAAAGGTGACAGTTTGGAAAAATATGCCAATATCTAATAACAAATATAGAACAATAGTGAAAGAGCGAAAGTAGAAAATACAAAAATTCCGATTAAAAAAATGAAAACGTCAAGAAACTCCTCAATAAATACGTTTATATTTATGTTACGAGACTGCACTTGTCAAGTTCGTATTAAGTAAGGAAGATATCCGACATGTGATGAGATTTCATACAGGATGAGTCATAAGTTATGTAACCAACTTTGTGAGGTCAAAGCTGATGCAATTTTAAACAAAAAAAAGTTATTACGAACATAACCGAGGAATTTGACTATGTCCGTTGTGCCAACTTCAAGTTGTAGGTTAGGTATGTAAGTATGTAGGCCACTATCAAACATTACCTAATGTAATGTTTGATAGTTGCGTTCTAAGAACAGGATTGTTCTCAGGGTGCTACGCTTGACATTACATTTTTTCCTTTGTGGTTTTCTGCTGAGAATGGCAACTTAGTTGCCGAAATGCGTATTCAGAGTTCTTTACTCAACAAGGTGGTAAGGGGTATTTTTTAACTTAAATCCAAGTTCAAGTTAGCAAATCTTTAAAAACGTATAATTCCTGAAGGGAGGCCCCAATCAAATGTTCATAATAACATTTTTTACTCAAAATTGCCCCAGCTTTCATCTCCTAAAATTTATAAAAGAAGTTATGAATCAGCCTGTATACAAATTCCACCACCCCTTTTCCCTGTAGAATTCTACAGTGACGGAGTTACAATTTTCGATGAGGCGTCAAGTTTGGTCGGTGGCAACTTTAAGTGACTCACGGGAACATCGCGGGAACAGCGGGTTGTGAAGCAAGTGAAAAGTACTAGGAGAGATCGTAGCCGGAAGGGTGCGAAGCGGTGATGTGTTTGCCGCTGAACAAGCAACTACAAAACTTGTCGGGAGCGTAGCATCCGTCCTCTCGCCGTGTCCTCGTTGTATCTTCCGTATCTTGCAAAAATCTCTGTAGCGGTTGCGAAGGGTGTGACAGCGAAGCCGAATTTCCGATATTGTTCCACGGGGGGTGGAACAACGCGAAAGTTACGTTTCGGGAGGTAGCAATCTTAGGTTTGGCGTTCCGGCCGAAAGTTTCCTTCCTACGAGGTGAACTTAATTAGGAGAGATTAATGAAATTTGTGTGAGCGCGTCTTTTGTAGGGCAAGCGGAGAAATGAACGGCCAAGTCGCTTTGTATTTATGTTGCGTTGTCAAAGTGTTTATCGTTGTTGTACCTAATTTTTGTTATAATTTTAGAAATAGAAATTGTTATGTTTAAAGGTTGCTAGGGGCCGAAATAACAACACGTTCACAATTTAACAGTGTATCATGCTATTTGTTGTACAATGTCTTACACTCAATACTCATCATGCAAACCTGTCGCGTGTCTCTGTAGGGGAGTCGCGCCCTGCCTTATCGGCCGTGATATATACAACAGAAATACGGTCCGTTTTGTATTTTGTTGTCTCATACAAGGTGTTCTAGAGAAAAATGTATCAAACTATGAGAAAAATATATAATTGACCATAAAAAAAATCCGTCTCCTTTAAGGTACATTTAATCACGTCTAAAATATTTTGAAACACTCTGCAAGATTAATAAGAAAATAGCTGCTTGAATTGTTGTTATTTGGACTATTTCCATCGTTTGTAGGATTTTGTTCATCCGACGTTTCGGCAAGTTGTCTTCTTTCGTCGTCAGGGTAGGTATATATATGATAAGTGGTGCTTCTTGCCAAATTCATTCTGATAAATATATCTGAGAACCAATTTTTGACAATTCACATATCTTTGACATCTCACATATAACTGACAGATCTCTATGCGCTCTCCTATTTATTCTCCCGTATATCCAGGCTTGGTGTGCTTCTTGTGGCATTTGCTGTTGTCTCCATATATGCTGCTTATTTCAATTTTCTTTTGAAGTAATGTTCCTCTCTTGCTAGGATTGCCGCTCTGTCCCATTCAATCTTGTGTTCCTCTTCTCAAGCATGTTGTGCCAAGCGCGATTTTCCCGTTTCCGCCAGGCGAATCAGTTTTTGATGTTCTTTGATTCTGACCTGCTTCCACATAGATACTGTTTATGTATGAAAAGACCAATATTTGCTTATAATTAACTGGATTTGTTTCCGCTAAATGTCAAAGATCAAGTGTCAAAATAGTTCTTCTAGCAAATCAAGGAACCCAAAGTTATTCTTAGTAAAATACAGAATTCCTTATCAGTGCATTAAAATTTATGAGAGAAGAAGTTGTGAATAATACTCCAACAATACCTTTGACACACTTCAAAGGCAGAAGCTTGCAGCAATTTGAGCATGCTACAACAGAGAACGAAATGGTTTTGATCATAATGGCCCAAGGACATGACAGGAGCTTTGGTCTTACTCAAAGACGAATCAGTGCCTCCCCTTAGATGAAAACCAGCCCGAGTGGTGGATGTTCACCCAGGTTTGGACAATGTGGCGCCAATAATGGCAGTGAAAACTGCGAATGGCATATTTAAGCGGGGAAATTCATAAAGCGTGTGTAACGTGCCGATTTCATTCGACGTATTTTGTAAATAAAATAAATTATCCGTACGGATTGGGGGTAGCAAGGCCATCTAGCGGTGAATAGATTAGACGCGACGGTCGATAGCGATCGGTTATCGAATATCGCCACAGAAATCGACAAATCAGAAAAATCTGGGGTTAGGTGTAGTAAGCGAGTTAGTGGTCAAATTCGTTCTTTTTAAGTCTCGCAGTGTTTGAAGTCACATCTGTTATTGGATTTTGCGGAGCAATTAGTTTAAGAAAGTAATTATTGCGGAAATATTTATGGGAAATCCGCCCTGAAATACAGGGATTATATCCGAAAATAATATCACGTTCGATTGGCGAACGTTCACAAGACTTTTGTAGATTAATAGACTCAACACGTGGAGCATAAACGAAGCCCTCACCACCCAGTTATTAATTGCTAATCCTTCCTCTTTCTTTGTTTTTCTTTTGTTGATGAATACAAAAATGTATTTTTAGGGCTTCTTTTCTTTGTTATTTGTACCGCTTAACTTTAGGGATTACCTTAATTGTGGTACTTGCCGATCACAATCGGAATTTTTTGGGATAAATCCACGCCAACCAGCTAGTGGGACGAGGTTTGCCGAGCCGAATAGTGGCCGATTCCTTCCACCGGAAACCGGTTCACCTGGATTGAGGCACGAACTCATCAAACAGGTCGGATTTATCCATTTATTTGTCAGATGGCACACATCGTTGAATTTGTTTAAATATATATACATTTTGTTCTTTATTAAAAACTACTGTTATATATATACTTTAGGATTCAGGGCTATGTTCACGGGGATAAACCGAGACAGATGTTGCATGATGGGTAATACGTGTGAACCATAGTTTCATGGAAGGTAAATGTAATAAGTGTTGTATCATATAGACGAAGTAAAGTTAAATACCAAACCAGCAAGAACGTTTTATTACGAGTTGTGCTTAACCCACGAACCTTCTCCACCCGGACATAACAACTACTTAACTTGAAACTAAATAATTTAATGGCCTTCAGTCACATTGTACCCTGGTGTAAAGTTGAGTGAGATCACCCATCTATTTGTTTACAGTTTCAAAGGGCTTCACCCGGACAAACCTGTCATTGCTAGCTTCAACCTACATAACCTCGTAACTTTTTTACTTTTTTTTACACTTATTAATTATATCAATATACATATCAGTTATACACTGAAGTTTGTCTTACTTGATGAATTTTGTAAGAAATATCTAACACGGACGATATTCATCCCCGTTCTTCCATACGTGGAATCTCGTGGCAAGAACAATTTTTAAGGGAAGTGGCGCCAACTTTTTAACCCAGCCGTCTCCACTAAGCTGGCCGGAGCAACCCCGAGTCGGGTGGGTATCAATTAAGGGTTTCATTTGTACCTTTGCATTTGTGGCGTCATTGGATCTGGCTGCCGTTTGTGGCACGTCAGACGTGTTTCTTACCAATAGAAACTGTACCTGTATCGAAAGTCGTTATGATCTTTCAAGGCGGGCGGAATGTTCGTTATATGAGGTTACGTCGGTTTCATTATTTTGTATATTCGCTGTAGTATTATTTGAAACTGGTCAAATATCTAGGTCATTTGTTGTTGTAATTAAGAAGAAATGATGAAAACAGGGAAACACTTCTTTGCTTAAACGTCTTTTAGTAAATACCTTCTTTCGGTATTAAATGCGGGTTTTAAAAGACTGACGACAATCTAGTAACACAAAAGCTTTCGCTCGGTATTTTCACAAAAAAGTCCGCCTTTTTTATCTCGCGCGGGCGTGAAAACAAGGAGAATCGCCGAATTGGATACAGCGTCACGATTGTCTCCGCTAGCGTAAGCACAAAAGCTCCACCGGCGCAGTTGCTCTCGTAGCGGGACTAATATATAAAAAGGACAAATCCCTTTTTAGCCCTTTTAAAAAACCTGTATAGTACAAAAGACGACCGAAAAAAACAGTGTTTAACTTAGAGTTATAAAGCGAGAAGATACGGGCTGGAAATTTTCCCGGCGACGCGGATGGAAATCAAGCCACCCATTACGACGTAAAGTAGAAAGAAAAAGGGACGTCGATGATGAGACGGGAGGAGGAGGAGGGCGAATCTTTAAAATCTTAATCACTTTTCGCGCTTTGCGCACTGATTCGCACCGGATCCGATTCGCCTATTGATTCGGGGCCGCTTTAAAAGGGAGCAAAAGATCAGCGCGCGCGAAGCCGAGTAAAATGGGCCATCAGAATGATAGTGTGGGAACCGAGCCATTGTGCGGACATGTGACGTGTTCATGGCGGCATTTCGGTTGAATTAATAGCGTTTCGTGAGTCGACCCCCAGGTTTCGTGAGTACACGGTACGGGGGACTATCATTATACAGGCTTTTCCACAGAGGAAAAAAGATGCATTACAATGTAGAGGTTGATACTTAAAAAGTTTGAATCTAAATTTAACAGTTATGAAAATGTAATTGTAAGAGGTTATGTATCGTTGTTTTGTTTGTAATGCGCCAGAAGTAGGTATCACATTTTAAATATGAATTCTATATGAAGAATACACAGAACGAAAATTTGACAGTTATAAAAACGTAATTGTAAGAGGTTATGTTTCATTGTTTTGTTTGTGATGCGCCAGAAGTAGGCGTGACATTTTAAATATGAATTTTATATGAAGAATACACAGAATGAAAATTTGGCAGTTATATAAACGTAATTGTAAGAGGTTATGTTTCTTTGCTTTGTTTGTAATTGCGCCAGAAGTAGGTATCACATTTTAAACACGAATTCTATATGAAGAATACACAGAACGAACATTTGACAGTTATAAAAACGTAATTGTAAGAAGTTATGTTTCTTTGCTTTGTTTGTAAATGCGCCATAAGAACCACATTTTAAATATGAATCCTGTAATAATAATAATATATTTGTAATTAAATCATTACAAGTATCGTCACAAAATGTAAATATAGTGAAATGTAGTAATAACATACACAAATAAACAGAGTTGTGTAAAAGAAAAGCATAGGTCACTAACTTAAACAGTAAACATACAAACTAAAATTAAACTAAAACACACTATATAGCACTTCCCATCTCCAACAAATAATCATATAGTATTCCTTCTCTGTCAGTAATTTTTTCGCTGCAATTTTGAATCCTTCAGTTGTTCGGCCTTACAACTCAGGCGGCAGTGGATTATATAATTTAGCCCCCCAATAGTCGACTGCGCTTTGGGTGCACTTGAGCCTGTGATACGGTATTCTAAGGTATTTTAAGGTTTAAGATTACGAATTGCATGCTCATGGTTATCTCCGTTCTGCGGGAATTTATTTATGTTGTTGTGCACATGTGTAACTACACTCAGGATAAACAAAGATGGTAACGTCAGTATGCTCTCTTTTCTGAAGTGGCCTTTGCAGCTTTCATCATACCGTAGTTTGCATAATGATCTCACCGCTTTCTTTTGTAGAACGAACACACGAGACGCCTCATAAGCAGATCCCTAAAAGATGATTCCATAGTTCAGCAAGGAGTGAAAGTTTGCGAAATATCCTAATTCTAGTCGCGTTATGAGTTGTTACTTGCCTTAGTCTTTGCAGAGAGTAAAGAGCATCCGACAGTCTCTTCAAAAGATACTCAATGTGAGCTGACCAATTTAATTTGGTGTCTAATCTTAAACCCAAAAACCTAACATCGGAGTTGATTACCGTGTTTTTTTCATCATATCATTTTTTGTTTGAAATTGCGTAAGATTTCCCCTAACGAAGATTATCCATTGACTTATGATCTTTTTTTCATTTGTTAGAGCGAATTCGAAGTCATTTTGGGGGATTCTCGTCTGCTTAACAACGTAAACAAATATGCTTCGGCATAACCTCGCATTTCTTGAAATTTTAAAGAATTCAGTTATGAAATACGGGGCGATTCGTAAACTTCCTTTTCAACAAACTTCAAGAGACGAAAGCGGGTGTAATTTTAAGTAAAAAACGTTATTACGAGCATAGTCCGAGTCGACCCTGTAAGGTTTTAAAAATGTAATTAAATTAAAACTGCCAAAAGGTCTTAGCGGAGAGGAATCATGTTATGATAATATTTTTTGCTTAAAAGTGCAACATCTTTCACCTCGCAAACTTTTTTCAACGACTTATGACTCACCCTGTATAATATTTTTGTCCATTCACGTCGAATTATGAACTGTCAGAATGATTTCAAGGTCATTCTCGGAATGATCGTCTGATTGTATATAATCTACTTCTACGTAATAAAGTTAAATATGCATCGGCAGCCTTTTCTTTCTTGAAATTGTAAAGATATACGTTATGAAAAGTTATTAATTAATTAATTACCTTGTTGACTAACGTTTGGAGATGAAAGAAGAAAAAATGTTGCCATGAGCATAGTCCGATTCGCTTCCCTTATAGAGATATGACGGTTTTACTTCAAATTAACATTGCTTTTTATTAAGGAGGAATTTAATCATGCATATAATATTTATTGTTTAAAACTGCGCCAGTTTTCATCTCCCAATATTTCTTTAAAACTTCAAGAAATACAGAGCTACTGAATCGCGTTCGTTTTCACATCGGAAAGTTTTGTCAAAAGACTAACGAATCGCATCACCTATTATATTTAATTTCCTAGAATTTCGAACTGCAATAGCGAATTCGAGATTTTGCGTGTTCCCTTTGATTGTTTTTACTTAAAATTATGAAATCGTCCGTCATCCTACTTTATAATTTTGGTCAGCGTTACACTGTTATCCACGTAATGTGTAAAAGTTTAAGGGATTTATTTACAAAACTAGTGAATTCGAGAATTGTTTTGAAAAATTCCCAAAACAATTCATCTAATTTATACAATTCATACAGTATATATTATTGGTAAAATTGATCCACGTATGAGATAAGCCAGTTTACAAATTATAGGGGAATATGAATAATTGAAATAATCAAATTGCAAATAGTATAATTTTAATCAAAAACACTCAAATAATAAATTAAAATTAAACACTATTTGTCGAAAAATAACCTCACTTTTACGATATACATACATACATCATGTTTCTATGCAAAATATATAAAAATTTACATTTAACATTCGACTATCATAGAAGCATAGCTTGATAGGGAACCCATGCGCGCGTTAATATTTGACCCCTGGATGAAAACGAACTGACAGAATGACATGACACTATGCGATGATAGGATTACCTTGGATTAGTCGTGCCTGTACACCCGCATGTTGGGTCACACGCCTCGATATCCACAAACACATTCATGCATAGAGGTCCGGTTTTGCTGGTGAATGCGTGTTTTTACATTTCTCTTTTTGTTTCGTTCGTTTGAAATATTTTTTAAGTTTCTAAAGCGTATCTCTACATATATCACGAAGTATTGAGAGATTGCATTGGTGGTATACTCTATTGGCAAGATTTTATTCTGGGTGGGGAATAAAATCAAGAAACGTCGTTGCCTATAGTGCAGCTCTATCAACATTCGTATAAGAATGAACATAACCCATAAATACAAATCTTTCCACGATAAATTCGCAGATTGACATTTATGAGTTGGCAACATAAAATTTACTAGGGTTCAGAGCGACAATATATGGAAAATTACTTACTGAAATAGAATTGGCAACGTAGGCTACGATCTCCATAAGAGCAATACTTCCTTCAAAACTGCACTATCGTTCAGTGCGTATATTGCTGTACTGTACATGTCATATTTGTAACATATATCTGCAAGTTGCTACCTGCACGCCATCTACCGACGCACATGATTATTTTCTTGATTGTGACTTGTCATAGTCAACTAAATAATCATGCGTGTCGGCAGATGGCGTTCCAGGTGGCAACTTGCAGATATATGTTACAATATTGACAATTTACGTTTCATTTATGTAATTGACGTTTTGTTAGAGCAGTTTCGACAGAAACCTTTGTTTGATAGTTGAATTTATTAATTTAGGTTTAGTTTACTTAATAATTTTATTTTTATTCTCTCTTCGTTTACTTTGTGCAAGCATTTTTACTATGGTGGAAAAAGTATAAATGATCAAAAATGGTATTATTCTGGTGATACTTGGGAAGGTGAAATCGGTCTCTTTATATTTCATTTCGAAAATCTATTCAGACGGCGTTAGATACTATACACAAATTTGAAAACACGGGGTGCCCTACAAATTGTAGAACGCTGCACATGCGTCACAGATATCTCACGTACGACTTGGCAACGTTCAATAAGCAATACATGGTTAGCCCGTTCCCAGATAATTTCTTGCCAATACGGTATATGCAGAGAAATGATCAGGTTAACGGATACACAAATTTCAAGGAATAATAACTGCAATAATTAAGGAAATCTGTATTAATAAGTAAGCAATAAAAATGTTTGGAATTAGCCGTAAATAAAAGCGTTTCTTTTCTTGAAACGTGAAAAATAAATAAAAGTATCCAATCACAAGAGATATATACAGACTGAACCAATAGTACGTTTCTCCTTCTATTACTCTGTTAAGAGTTAAAACTATTCTGTACTTTCATATTAGACCAAGTGAACTATTAGATATTTTAGGTATATAGACAAGAAACAACATAGTCAAGTTGACGTTTTAAAAGGGATAATAGAGAATAGAGTACGGATGATGAATTCACGTTCTTTTGTTTATTTTCTCTCATTATTTATTCTGCATTTTTATTATTTCAAGTTATAATAGATATAAGTGTTTCGCCTCTTTTATAACATTAAAAGTGATAAATACTTAACCGTAGTTTCAATATACTCGGGCCGTATGCTAGGTAGCATTTATATATTTTGGGGATGTCATAATATTAATTGTGCATCTTTAGGAAACATATTCCGATATACTGAGTGTTTCATAAAAAAGGTGACACGGAAAAAATCACTTTTTTAAATGGAACACCCCATATATTTTTACATTATCAAAGATCCCTAACCACACTCCATTCATCCCCAGATTATGTTTTGTTCTTTTAGAGTTAATTAATAATTTAAGCTCATATAAATAAATGTTATTTATAAGACACATGATTGATTCTGTTTATGTCAGAATTGTAAATTTTTTTTTGTCACTTCCTATTTTGTACATACTAGGTGGACAATGTATTGGGTTAGTCCCGTTTTTGTCCTCAACTTTAAAATAAATAAATAAATAAACTGTTGCTATTAAAAATTGAAGAATCATACATGCCAAAGAAAGTATTCCTACGTCTAAACGCTTTCAAATTTAGCAATAAAATTTGTTGTGTGTATTCGCTGAGATTCAGTGACGATGTCAATAAGTTATTTTTTATCACCAGATGTACAGGATTGCCAACATGAAAGTATTCAATTTACCAACTGATTTTTCTCGATTTTGTTAGATGCAGAATGTAATTTTCATTTTTTACAAGAATTAAGTCTTTTTTTATTAGTTTGAGAAAATCTATTTCATACCATATCACGCGTATGGTATATCACATTGGTATTGGAGATTTTTTAAACATATATTTCTCCCCTATTTTAAGATGTTGACTTTCCGACAGTGTATGTTCCTCAGTTCGGCGAATAATTCGAGGACTGTCCTGTTTGCCGTTAGAGGAACGGGTTGTCTAACTTCTCGAAAGGCATAGCGGACCGTTTTCACGGAGATCAAGAACCCAGCGCGCTATCCGTTTTCCTCTTCTACCGGAGTAACGGAAAGGCTGATCCCCGCTCGATTTCCGAACGGCGTTAATAGGGATTGGCGCCGCAATAAATAGGGCGACACTAAGCCTTCCCAGAAGTGAGAAGAACACTTCTTGGGGATAGGGGATAGGATAGGATATAGTTTTCCTCATCTGTATCAAGAAACCGCCCGGATTGCTAAGGGGATGTCATCAGATCAGATTATTAAGGGAAATTTATAAAGAGAGGAATATTGTTTTAGGAAACTGGATCCTAAATATAAAAATCGATATATACTGACGACATTGTAGTCATAGCAAGAAAACCATAGAGGACGTAATAAGGAAAATAGATATAACAAGACGTAACTAGGAAAATAGAAAGAAAAATAATTAGAAGAAATTATGGGTTAAAGAGGATAGAAATAGAATACCCAAGAATGCTAATGAATCAAGCGATGAGAGAAATATTGGGCGGAAAAGGTATAGTAAAAGACATAAAGAATATTTCGGTACGGACATATAAATGGTAAAGAGGAAGAGTCTATGATAAAAGAGGTAACGGAATGGAAACCACAAGAAATAAGATCAAGAGGTAGGACAAAAATAAGGTAGAAAGACCAAGTAACCAATCATATAAAAGCCATGGGTATCACTAATAGGAGAGATAAAGTAAAATACAGATAGATTTAGGTTAGATACAGTTGGGAAAAATTGCAGATGAATAAAAGACACAACAACTTGTAAAATATAAACAAATAGGGAGGTAGAAAGGAATTGGATTGATTTGGCGTTTACTTGATGAAGATCCATATTACGTAAATAAAACACTTGAAACAGTATAAATCTTCA
>JARFOC010106896.1:0-11992 GCA_031763485.1 Osmoderma eremita | reverse complement strand
GAATTATTTGTTTTGTATGCTATTCGTAAATTATGATCCTTGAAAATTTTGGATAGGTTTTTAGTCGATTTATGAAAGGGTAGCTTAACAAATTGAGTGCCTTGATAACTTTGCGGTATCAGAGTTGTACAATTTTTAATGGACAATTTGTGCTTTTTAACCAAATTGTTTATCATATCCTTCTGAAAACCACCGTATCCTATTTTTTATTTTATATTTTATACCCTTTGTAATATATTTTTCTCCAAATATTTTTTATGAAATAAGGTAGACCAGGTTTTGTCTCATAATTCTCCTGTAAAATTTCGATCAATCAATACGCATATTAGATTTTACAAGCTCACCGATAATAATATAGAACCCGTACCAATTATTTTTCTAATGACAATCTGTTTTCTTCTAAATCACCAGGAATATTCCAAAGAATGTCTGCAACATGTTCAAAGCCATATAGTTAGGAAAGACGCACCAGTAACGCTATTCGAGGTGAGAATACTATTGTAACTCTTCATACAGGCTGTTCGCAAAGTAATCTCAAATGTTGTGGGCGGTTCATCCTTCAATTTTAGGACGAGAAGTTCCTATAAACATGTGTGATAAGTTCTGTCGTTATTGAGATACAGAATGTTAATTTTTTGTATTTTAGGATTTTATTCAATTCTTAAATCACTGATTTTCAAAATTAATAAGAAACTACATATTCAGTATTGGTGGTTTTTTGAATTCTGACAATTTTTTATCAATGTGGCAAACAGTTTTCTCTTTCTTTTTTTGTTGTTGTAACTGTTTGACGCGTTTACTAATGTGGAAATGGCTAATATGCATTTTTAATATGGATGCTAATCCATAGAGGCTAAAAGCACTATCAGCTTCAACCATTATATCGCGCGTCTAACAGGAGTGTAATCGACCGCCTCACGTTCTATACGTAATGTCATAGTTGAACGTGAAGTGATCGGTTACACTCCTGTCAGACACATGGTTATAATGGTTGAAGCTGACTGTACATATGCCGATTGTTATCCAAATAATTGTTTACCGTGTTCTGAAACGTTTACTAGATTGCATCTTCGTTCACAAGGGAATGGAACTTTTGCTAAATTATTAAGGCCTAAAACTGTCAGAAATCCACAACTTGAAGATCAGGTTCTTCAAATTATTGAAGATCATCCAGAAAGTAGTACCAGAAAAATTGCTCAACAAGTAAATATTAGTTTGGACGGTTGGGAGTATTCTAAAAGAAAATTTATTGTAGGTACCCGTATGAGGGATCCCTTTTATATATCGGGAATAGAGAACAGAAACTAAAATTAATCATAGTACATGGCTTTATTGTTTTTCAAAATATTCCCGCTGAAGATCAAACACTTGTGCATGTGTTTGAACCAGTTTTCGAAGCACTCCGATTGAGGTACCTCCAAAATATGCATTTTGAAGAGCACCAACGGCTTCTTCAGCCGTCGAAAAACGTTGACCACGTAATTTTTGTTTGATGTGCGGAAACAAAAAGAAGTGATAGGGTTCCAAATCAGGACTGTACAGTTCAACTTTTTCAGTTGCCAAAAACTCTCTTGTTTGAGCTGATGTGTGAGAGCTCGCGTTGTCCTGATGGAGAATGATCCGTCTTCCGCGGTTGGTTTCAATTATTTTTCCGAATACTTCTGGTAAACAAATGGTTGTGTACCATTCAGAATTTACCGTTCGACGTTGCACCAGTGGTACAGTTGCCACATGTCCGAGTTTTTCCGAAGAAACAGGCGATCATTTTCTTCGAAGTGCTTCGTGCGCGAACAACTTTTGTTGGATTTGGCTCATCTTGAAAGACCCATACATTCGACTGCTGTTTACTTTCGCGCTCATAGACATAGATCAATGATTCGTCACCTGTCGTCACAGAATTTCGTTCGACCAATCCACACGAGGATCACATATGTGGAATCCAACGCGAACAAATTTTTTTGACGGCCAAATGTTGATGCAATATTGAATGTATGCTGGTCCCACTAATACCTAACGATACCGCAATCGCACAGCATCAATGTTTTTCGGAACAATAACTGATTTTGGATGGCCTTCACGAAATTCATCAGTGAGTGAAGCACGGCCACGATTGAATTCGGCGTACCACCGCTATACACTAGTTTCTGATGGATGATGCTTCATCACCAAATACCGGATTAAGTTCATCGATGCACTGTTGTTGAGATAACCCACGTCGAAAATAGTAAAAAAAAAAAATTATGAGACGAAAATGTTCACGAGTTAATTCCATTTTTTTGCCAAGACAATTTTTTAAGCCACTGTAAGTGACACAAATATCACTTGTACGTCAAAATGTTCTGAGTAAGTCAAAAATGCTGAAATTTACCTGGGACGCCATTCCCGAAATATAAAAGGCATCCCTCGTATCACATTCAAAGTGTGCAGACTTTGCTACTCACTAGCTCATCCCCACCGTACGGATTATTACCAATGGTTTTTAAGAATAATTGCAAATAATCCAAATATTGCTGCCAGTGTATTGTGTATTGTGTAATCCCATTTCTCCAGACTTCGAATTATGAATTTACATAATGACAACATACGGTCCTATGAATGCCCACATCTCGCAGATGTATCACTGTTCCAACAAACCTTTACTTTCAAGATTCGAGTTGGTATTATCGATGATTACTTAATAAGACTATTTTTCCTGTCACGCCACACATGTTTATAGGAACCTTTCGTCATAAAATTAAATGACGAATCGCCCACAACAATATTTCATATTACTTTGGAAACAGCCTGTATATGATCTTTCTTCTTCAATATAGCTTTGCACGTTTTTTCCAGCCTTATATAGAAGAAATTTATAATTACCTACGGGACGAACCCTTTAGGAAATTCCTGGAAAGGTGAGTAGTATGATTTCGCGAATATAAATATAATATTTCCACCCACAAATAATACTACTCACTTTATGGTTCAAGTCTCCCTATATATACACACATATACCACACATATACCACACCTATATTGTGAAGGAAAACTTAAAATATAAAATCACATAATTTAACGTAGATTTCTCTCGGTTGCAGCGAGAAGTACACGCGATTTTGTCAATGGAAAAATCTGGAACTAAACATTCAGGTAAGTTATAAATGGGTGTCCGAACTTTTGCTGTAGCATTACGGTTCAATTGTGGCTTTTTGTTTTGTTGTTCGAATTGTGAGTGGTGGCCGACTGCTTTATAACCTGGGGGTAGATACGGGAAGAAAGTTTTCAGGAACAAAGTACTTTTCAACGTCGAAACAAAATTGAAACTATGCTTAATATTTCGGATATATTTTATGCTTTATATGTCGGGGATAATTTAAATTTTAGAGAAACTGACTTTTTAAAAGTAACGTCTAAAATATAATAATAATTTTGATAACTTTCAAACTGGTTTTAAAATAAGCTTATCAAATTTTGACAAATTTTCATCCATAGTTGACGATGAACGACTTCAGCGTCCACAGGATAATAGGCAGGGGCGGTTTCGGTGAGGTGTATGGATGCAGGAAAGCGGATACGGGCAAAATGTACGCGATGAAGTGTCTGGACAAGAAGCGGATAAAAATGAAGCAGGGCGAAACGTTGGCGTTGAACGAGCGTATCATGTTGTCTTTGGTCAGCACGGGGGTGGACTGTCCCTTCATAGTGTGCATGACCTATGCTTTCCATACGCCAGACAAACTCTGCTTCATCTTGGATTTAATGAACGGCGGAGACCTTCATTATCACCTCAGTCAGCACGGCGTTTTCAGCGAGTCCCAGATGAAATTCTATGCGGCCGAAGTGATATTGGGTAAGTCTATTTCTATTTCTTCTGTGTGATTACTAACTAAGCTTAGTCCTGGGATGCTGAAGTCCAGCTTTTTTTTGCTGTGTCAGTAGAGGGGCTATGGGCGTACGAGCACAATTTCCCCATAAGAAATATTTTGGGCCCAAGAAAACTACTTTTCCGCCATCTTGGATTTCATGATCTGTTTTGCACCAACAGATAACCGTTCCATTACAATGGATGGCTGTTCCGATATATCGGTTTCCTCCACGACAGATAGCCGTTCAATTGAACGAATACCCGTTGCAATTGAACGGCTATCTGTTGTGGCGGAAACGGCTGGCCAATATATTGGAACAGCCACTCGTTGTAATGGCACGGTTATCTGTTGGGGCAAAACAGATCATGAAATCCCAGATGGCGGAAAAAGTAGTTTTTTTGGCTCAATGTATTTCTTATGTTGGAAATTGCGCTCGTACCCCCATAGCCCCTCTACTCGTGTCGTCATCAAAGTGATCGGTCCTATTCGAGACTAATCTAATTGTAGGCCATTGGCCTTAGGACCATAGAATGTTTTTACTCCAGATAGGTTGCTAACATCACCTAAGAACCCTGCTGTTGTATCCAGATTTGGAACCTGCAAGCACTCATTCGGAAAGAATAAACGAGCAGTTATTTGGTAAGACAAAAGATTTCGATTTGTTAACGAATAACTGTTCGTATATTCTTACCGAATGATATTTTCATTCGAAACGCCAATCGCTACTTAACCCATTAACGCTTGAATAATTTTTTTGTAAAATTTTTGAATTTGTTTTATATAAAACTGTTACATGTCCAAACAAAGCAAAATATATTTCATAAACAAAAGTGCCCTACCGATTTTATTGTGGTGTGGTGGTACCACATGGGCTTGCTAGGCGGTTTGCTGGTAAAAATATATTTAGTTTCAAAAGAAAAGTACAGTAATTGTAATAATAATATAGTAATAAAATATGGTACATGTACACTAATTTGTATGAAAATTTTTAAAGCATGCACTACAAAGGCCCACTCCACATTTTTCACACATAGTTCTTCCTCTGCTATTGCAATTATTCCCAGCACATCTTTTTCTTTTGTTACCTGGTACAGTAACAATATAATGTGCTGTCTGATCAAATCGAACAGTGTTGCTAACGCGCGTATCACTTTCTGGGGCTTTTGGAGTTCGACCAGCGGCTGCTGGTGGATTTTTATACATTGTTAAGTAACTCTGGAAATAAATAAATATTATATAGTTTTTACTTCCGGAAAAGTCTTCCGGAAAAATTTTAATAATTTTACATAAGAGTTACCGAAATTTGCCTTAAATATGAGTAGGTATTATGTTTAGTATTACAATAATTAGTTTTTACCTGAACAATGTATCTTCTAAATTCAAGCTGACTGATTGCTCTTCCACTTTTCTTACACACTTGCCACGCAGTTTGGACTGCGGCATCTAATAAATATGTAAATATTGGCCAGTACCATTTTTCCCCCGAATTGCAATACGATAGCTAAAATATAAAATTGCTCACTATATGTGCTTCAAACAAAATTAAATTATTTACGTTGATATGTTTTCATCCGTCAAATCTGTACCACCCATACTTTTGTTATACTGCAAAAACACGCCTGGTCTTGGAACTTGTACAGTTTTTTGATCTTTTCGCGAAAATCTGTCAACGGATTTTATAGGCAGAACTCCGAAAGATGTACTGGCAATGGATACTACACTGTTATCCATCCAACGAACAAACTTCTCAAGTACTGTAGAATATGTACCCCTTTCTTTCTTCGATAGCGTGTGTTTATTAGTCAAGGGACACTCTTTAGCTACTCCATTCGCTCGAATAGTACCGGTCGATCCATATCCATTACACTTTAGAGTACACAGTAAATTCATTCCAGTAAACAAATTATCAAAGAAAAAATTTAATTTTAAATTCCTTATACCGTCATCAAATCCTTCTATCATTTGTAGGAGCGGTGCAGCAGCCTTTCCAAATACTTTTTCATAGGAAACATTTGCTCTGAGATTTTTACCTTGATAGATTTCAAAGTTAACGAGATAACCGCTAAGCGTATTCAAACACCAAACTTTGTAACCAAATCTAATTGGTTTACCACGGATAAATTGTTTACACCCATGGCGTCCGTAATAGCGGGTCATAGATTCATCATATGACAAATTTGCCTCGGGTAAAAAGTGTTCCAAAAATTTTTTCTTCAAAAAGTCTGTAAGAGGTCGAATTTTATATATTTTATCTGTGTAATCTATTTGTGTATTATCGGCAAAATGTAGAAAACGACAAATTTGCAAAAATCTATCTCGTCTCATTGCTTCATACACCAATTCATTCCGCATATATTTGGCGGATTCCCAGTAACTTCTTTTAGAAGGTAAATTATTGTAACCGCTAAGAATAAGAATTCCGATAAATACTTTTATTTCATTTATAGAGATTTTAGGATCGGCACAATTTTTAAAAAGAGCATAATTGCTTGTTTGCTGTATTATATGTTCTATTAACTGACGTGAAACAAACAATTCAAAAAGTTGAAGACATGACAATTGACTATATTTTTTATAATCTCCTTTTGGAAAGTTAATTTGTGGTTCTAGGTCCACTTGATTGATGAAAGAGAAACTTATCGTACTTATAAACGTAACGTACTTATAGACAATTATTTATCACTAGAAGGCCCTTCAACAGAAGAAATGTCTTCTTTGAAAAATCGTTTTCAAGATCTCTTTCTATTTCACCAACACGTTTATTTGTCGTAAATCTAATTTCTGCAGCTGCCTGAAGTTGTCTACTGCTTAAATTTTCGACAAAACCGGCTTCGTCCTCATTTCCAGAATCTTCATCACTTACAACATGAGGTTCTACGTATAAATCTGTAACCTCTCTTTCATTGTCAGATGCGATATCTAAAGCTTCTGTTACAGTAATACCACTAAAAAATTTTTTTTTATTAGCAATAGTAAAAAAATAAAAAAATATACCCTTACCACCTCGATGAGTGAAGAACTCCTGGATACGTATTTCGGCAACTAAGTTGCCACCCTCAGCAGAATCTACGAAGGAAACCGTCTTATCTTATATGATTATGAACTCTTTCTGACAATGGCTTTGAAGTTTTAGGACGTCCACCAATGCCGGGAATCTGCCCATATTTTTTTAGCTATACTCGCACTACTTCTCTTCAACATTCTATAAAATCTACTTTTTCACAGTTCTGCTCACGTCTATACCTTTCCCAAGCATTATACATACATGTATCTAAACAGAAAGCAAATAGAGGCCACCACCACTTCTTAGATCAATAATACAATAATAATCCTGTAGTTGTTAATGTTTTGACCCATACGATTTACACCACCCATATTTTTATTGTATTGGCCGATAAAATAAGGCTGAGATATTAGAAGTTTCTTTTTTTTCTGTTGATATTAACCTTTCAACTTCTCCAATCGGCTTAACTGGATCACAAGTACTTACAACCAAAACTTAACAGTTGTCATTCCAGGATGTAACGGCTACTTGAGTTGTAGTATCAGTGAGATAATAGTAAGTTCCTCTGGAAGTTTTTCTCATATCTGATTTTGATGGTAATGGACATTTTTCTATTCTATTCGGATTGATGGTTCCAGTATACCCAATTCCAGATTTTTGTAGGTGATTCAGTAATTTTAATGAAGAAAAATAACGATGAGCATAAATCTTGAATGAAACATTTTTTGGTAATTTTGCTACAGGTATTATCACTACAGATGCTCCAAGTTCTAATTCCGAGAAAGGCCGATTAGGTTGTTTGCCTTGGTAAGGATCGAACTGTATAAGGTAACCAAGTGGGCCACACCTTGACCATATTTTATAGCCATACATAATAGGCCTCCATTTTATAAATTGCTTGGCTCCGTGCCTACCATGAAAGTATGGAACCATACTTTCATCTACGCTTGGTTTCTCATTGAGTAAAGCTTGTGCCAAGAAACGTTCATTTAGCATGTCAAATAGAGGTCGAACTTTTGCGAATTTATCATTTGAAATTAAATTATCGTTATCAGCACAATGAGCATACTTTTGTATTATGTCAAACCTGTTCTTTCGCATTGCATTTGCTACTACAGGATTATAAGTGTCTGTGTCAACTTCCCATAGCATACGCCATCTTGGGACGTGGAGGTGGCCAGATAAAAAAAATTGCTATAAAACATTTAATATCTCCTTCATTTATATCAAAATTATGATCCCCTTTTTGTTTTGCGTATTTCGTAAACATTTCTTTGAGATAATTACAAATATCAGTATCAAAAAATATTTCAAAACAAGAAATAGCGAATACGGAAAAAGTAGGCTGTAAGTCAACTTTACACCAATTTCCTCCAATTTTTCGTTAAAATTTCTGGTTTTCTGGCAACTAGCTGAGATAGTGGTATATTATCATCACTTTCGTCGCTAGATTCAATATCTTGACAACTTTTTTGGATTTGCGTTGAGGAAGTTTCAGGTGGCAACTTCATTTTCAGCGGCTTCATTATCGCCGATATACAAAACTCCATCAAAATTTTTCATTTTTGCACAAGCCTCGGCTTCCATTTGTCGACCACTAAGATGATTTATATCGGCTGATAGAGTTTCATCATCATCCGAATCCTCTTCAGACTCAAGATCCTCATTAGGCGGAGTAATAAAAACATCTGCTTTCCAAAATTCATCGCTCCCCCTCGAATCAATAAGTTCTTTACATCGACGCGAGAGCTAGATGCTTATGAATCGATTTATATTAAAAAAGAACAGAAACCTCCTAAATCGCGAGGAAGCGCCGTTATATTTCTCAGAACTATTTGATTTATTATGAGCGGTTAAAAACGTCCCCTTGAGACGGCGTGCGGTCTTTTCTTAGAATCCTGCCATTCAGACCAATGTGGGAAAAATGTTGCATGTGCTTTTTGGGGTAGGTGGTAGAGGGAGTGAAGGGAGAGGAGAAAGTAGTGCATGCTTCTAGTTTTAAGCGATCTTCGAAAGCCATTCGGTGCCGGACTTGATAATGGGAATCCACGTATTCCCGAAACACGTGTCGTCCCGAATTAATCAATACTTTGTGCGGGAGGAGTAATCCGAACAGTGTGTTTATTGTGCTGCCCCACAGTCCTTGCTATCTTTAATGATCTTTACAGTTCTTTAGTTGTAAAATACCTAAAACAAAATATAATTTACGAGTACTCATCCACTCCCAATGTTCCAATAGTAGAACAATTTGAAAAAATCAACCTTGCGGCAATTAAGAAATCAATGGCTCGATCAATTATGTGTGATATAACCTATCAAGTAGGGTTGTATACTGTAATATAATTAAATCTCTGGAATTTTATGTAGAAATTGTATCTAATACTTATTTTTTGGAGGCCATTACAGATTTATAAATCAACACTTAGAACAAAACACATTGAAAATTAATTTGAACGAACAGCCACATTGATACTGAACATGTTCAATCTGGCAAAAGCAAAAAAAAACTAGCGTTCCTTCATAGTGGGGGAACAAATTACTAAGGTACCCTTATCGGAATACCAGGAAGGAATTGGTTGTTTCCAATATTCAAACACTAGGTTAAAATGGGTTAAAATTAATACTGGGAATTTCTTTTTAGATTCTTTTGAATCCAATCCACACTCTACAGTATATACTACTACCGCACACCATAAATAACTCACCAATACTTTATTTAACGACATCGTAATGGGATTGACCCGTACGTCAAGTTATAACGGCACAAAAGAGCGAACGTCAGTCCATCAAAACGGACGGCTTTAGCATAAATCACATGCGTACCTCGTCGATGAATTAAGAGAACAAAAAGCCGGGGAGGAAGGTAGACAAAAACGTTCCGATGAGGTGGATACAACGGGTAAACATTCTCCGGTCGCCGAGGTTAATAGAAGGTGTTCCCGGTGCGTCTTAATGTGTTCTACACATACCTAAAACGCTTGTACGCAAGCTATTGGTACATGTAGCAGTACTGCGGTGGTGTATTGTGGCGATCGGAGACGTGTCTTCGCTAATTCGCTTTATATCTCTCGTCTCTAATCATTTCTTTTACGAGTATTCTTTGTGAAAGCACAATAAAGATTCCTATAGTACCTCAGTTATTAGCGATGTACGATTAGATGCGCGTATGCAATATAAATTTTATTGTGATGACGTTAGGTTTTAAGATGTATTACTGACTACCGTTATTAATCGTTCTGTGGTTTATTTAAAGGTATTTCCTGGTAATGAGTATTGTTGCAATTTGCCTGTATCCCTAATACCTAGAACCCAATAAACTTCCTAGATAATGCCACGACACTGGAAACTGTATTGGAACTTTATTCATCTTGATCGATATCCAAATGAATTAACTAAGTTGCATCTCTTTTTATCCATTTTATTATGTACATTTTTTTACCTTTCTCACTTTCTTTTTCTGTTTTTATGACTGCACCATGTTATAAACCACTTATTTGTTTACATACAGGAGGCACCAATAGTAAGTCAGTCTTTTATTACCCGGGCTGTATGCTTGGTGGCAATCTGATATTTTGGGGATGTAATATGATGTTAATTGTGTATCTGCAAAAAATATATTCCAATATACTGGGTGCTTCATAAAAGAGGTGGCACGAAAGAATTCAGTTTTATAAATGGAACAGCCTATATATTTGTACATTATTAAAGATCCCTAACTACACTCCATTCATAATCAAAAATAATAGGAGCTTGGTAATACTCAAATGAGAATTTTCCACTAGTTCGTAAAACTTATTTATTTATGGTAGATGTACATTTCGCGTGCATATGCACACATCATCAGTACGACTAACAGCCTCTTGTTTAAATTTACAAAGATATAACACAAACTCTCTCTTTCTACCGCCAAACTTTCGGAAAATCCATCGGAACATCCGTTGTCTCCATTCCTGGCGAACATTTTTCTAAATCACATAGAAACGGAAGCAGAGAAGAAGACCGACAATTTTCCAATAGTAAAATTTAAAAATTAAAGAATAAAAAATACCCTTACCACCTCGATGAGTGAAGAACTGAATCCTTTTTTATCAGTAGAATTTATAGTGAAAGATATCCAGACAGAAGGCGTCTAGAAAAGAGAGTTTTTGAAAAACTACTGACAAGATTTATTTATGTCGTTTACAGGAAATTCCAGGAAGAGCAAGAACTGAAGAAAATGAGTTAAACGTTCTGTTGGCAATTACTGAAGATCCAAATACCAGCGAAATATGTAAAAGTAAGAACCTGTGGGTGGACGTAGGTGGACGATCTGTTCTACGAATAGTAAAGAAAAATCATTTACATCCTTACCATATTCAGTTACATTAAGAGCTTACTGAACAAGATTTCTAAAAGGTGCCATAGTAAACGAAGACAAAGAAGTTGATGTTTCGGCCTATATAGAAGTGAATATAGCAGCATCTGTTGGAGAAATTGCTCTTGAATGTCAAATTATTAATCCGTCGGTATTGAGAATTTTGCATAAGCATATATATCAATAAAATATATATCTTTACTAAGACGATCATGCAAGAAGACTTAAATAATGTAATTGGTTTTTTGCAAAATTTTGATTTGATGGGAGCAGCAAGAACGATTTTGGATTCAATTGACGAGCTTCTCGGAAAAACCTCATATGTCCATTTTTAACAAAATTGTATTTGTTGCGGCATCTGTTGGTGTAACTGTAGACCTACAAATTCTTGTAATGAGATTCTGTAAAAACCCCACTATAACCGAAATATCGGACGCCAAAAAGCGTATATTTCTGTTTATAGATGTAAGAAATATCAATGTTTTCAAATAACAACTGCTGAAGAGAGAGAAGAGATTTTTTCAAAATTTTATCAGTTGCACGACATAAATGAGCAGGATGCGTATCTATCGGGGCTTTTAAGGATTGTGAATATTTCGCGACGTCGTCCTGGTCCAAACCCTGACTTTAGAAAGCCTCACGCAGCGTCTTTTTTGTATACAGTACGGTGTGGTACTACCGAGAAAACCTTGTGTTTAAAAGCTTTCTCCGCTGTTCATGGGATAACTCTGCCTCGTATCAGAAGATTGCAAGAATACCTCGTAACAAGTGGCGTTTCGCCCAGAGACA
>JARFOC010106885.1:0-11993 GCA_031763485.1 Osmoderma eremita | reverse complement strand
ACATTTCATAGATACGTAAGGTATCCGCTCCATATTTTTCTGTAACGTCTTCCATTGTCATCCCTTTTTGAGACATAACCATGAACCGTTTAATATAATCATCAGGTAACTCCATATCTACAGAATCGATCAATATTTCGATGGCGTTGCTCATAAACTGTTTATCAGTTTCAACTTTCCATTGTTTTTCTATTTCGGTTGCTGCCAGATTTTCCAGTTCTTTTTCATTGATAGCTTCTCCGTTCGGATATGCTTTCTTGAAAAAGTCTTCGTTTAATTCGGCAGGATTGATACGACCTATATTTTTGATCTTAACATCATATGTATAAGAATTATCTTTTTCAAGATCTGTTTCTTTGATTTTCAGTACTTTAGAAATGATCGATTCTTTCTCAAAAATGTCCCGTAAACTTACATTGAACTCCTCTCCTACTTTTTTATTGGCAAAAAGTTTTTTACCCTTCTCATTTAATTCGGATTCGAAGAAATAACCTTCTTTTTCAGGAGCATATTCTATTGTGATATAGTCATTTTCGGCTATTGTTTCAGGATTAATAAATTCTCCGTGACGTTTTCTCAATTGACTGATATACTCTTTTTTTTCATTTTCAGAAGCAATCACTTTGAACGTATTGACTACCGGAAGTTTGTCGAAATTAATCTCAAAATAGGGTTCCATCCCAATTTCAAAAGTAAAAACAAAGTCTGTATTATTATCGAAATCAACAGAGGTTTTATCATCTATTAATAAAGGTTCCCCAATTGTTTTCAGATTGTTTTCCCTGATATATCCATATAATGTTTCTCCTACCATATTATTCACTTCATCGGAAATAAAGTGCTTTTCATACATATTTTTAATCATTCCCATGGGAGCGTTTCCCGGCCGGAACCCTGGAATTTGGGCTGTACGACGTTGTTTTTTCAGTGCATTTTCTACCTTTTCGGCATAATCCTCTTTAGAAATTTCAATTCTAATTTCTTGAATTTTTGGGTTTTGATTTTCGCTTCGAATATTCATTCTAATAATTTATTACTAATGTTTCTGTTTAAAAATTAAGTTTGCAAAGTTACAAAAAATATTATCTACTTTACTATACTATTTTGCTGCGATTCCTCACTATAAAATACGCATAGATTTCCTTGATATGAAAGTGCCTGTTTGTATTCCGGAATTAAAATGAAAAAAAGAGAAAGAAATTTGGAGAAATGAAAAAAAAAAACGTATTTTTGCAGCCTCAAATCTCTGAACGGAGAGATGGGTGAGTGGCTTAAACCAACAGTTTGCTAAACTGTCGTATCGGTAACGGTACCGCGAGTTCGAATCTCGCTCTCTCCGCCAAAACCTTGTAACTTCCAAATTATCAGAAAATTACAAGGTTTTTTAAATTTTAACGGCACAAATTCGGCACACACTGATTTTTAGCATCTATTAAAGTTGCTAAAAAAAAAATGTCCAAAAATCTAGAACCCAAAAAACACACAAGTCCGCTTATATTAGTGGATTACGTTCCGGCGACAGTTTCATTTAAAAAAACCTGTAGGATTTATTACTATGCAAAAAATCCTGAGACTGGACAATTGCAGCGAATCGTAATTAAATGTAACGCAATTAAGAATCGTAGCGAACGGTTGAAGTATGCAAAGATCATTTGTCAGAAAATCAACCAAAAGCTTCTTGAAGGTTGGAATCCTTTCATTGAAGCGTATGCGGCAAAAGGTTATGTTACGTTAGAAAAGGCAATCGAATCATTTCTCAGACAAGCGAAAAAACTCCGAAAAGATACATATAGGTCTTACAGTTCCTTTTGTAAATATATTCTTGAATTTCTTGAATCAAAAGAAATGAAAATGTCATATTGCTTTATGTTCACAAGGAAACAAGCTATAGAAATATTACAATCGCTTGAGGAAAAAAATCTCAGCGGTCGAACCTACAACAACTATCTCAAGTTTTATCATCTTTTGTTCAATTTTTTTATAGAACGAGGGTATTTAAAAGAGAATCCTTTCGATAGGTTTTCATCTCAAAAGATAGATAAAAAGAAACGAGGGATTAT
Organism: Osmoderma eremita; assembly: GCA_031763485.1. Classification (NCBI taxonomy): domain Eukaryota; kingdom Metazoa; phylum Arthropoda; class Insecta; order Coleoptera; family Scarabaeidae; genus Osmoderma; species Osmoderma eremita. Next base: position 9,933 of record JARFOC010106885.1, on the reverse strand, counting down.
CCCCTCATCTATTCGGGAAAAAATCAAAGACTATCTGGAAAATAATGATATGATCGATTTTTTCTATATCTGCCAACTTTGTTACAGATTGTTTTTAAGGCCCAAAGAAATTTTGTCTTTAAAACTAGAAAATATTGATTTTAAAAATGGATTGATTTCGGTTCCGGCAGATGTAGCAAAAAACCATAACGAACGCGTACTGGCTATCCCTGCCGAAATAATGCAATATCTTAACAAATATAAAGAATATCCGAAAGAGTGGTATATATTTTCAGAGAATTACAAACCAGGAGTTCATTTAAAAAATGCAAGAGATACCGGGCGCACTTGGAGAGATATGCGCAAGGCTTTAGATTTACCACAGAAATACCAGTTCTATAGCCTTAAAGATACCGGTATAACAGAAATGCTGGAAGCCGGAGTACCGGCAAAATATGTTAAAGAACTGGCTGATCACAGTAGTTTGTCTATGACAGAAAAATATACGCACAAAACCAATGCGCAGGAAATTTTAAAATACAATAATCTAGAGTTCTAATCTCCCTTTTGCGAACTTGATTTCAGCGAGTACCCGGTCGCTTCCTTCTCGAAATTCAAAATTCATAGACACAGGGAGCAATTTGACATTCCCAACCAACGCCCAACGAGTTTGCGACTCAACACTTTTATTTTGAGGCTTAAGTAACTGTATTACTTTTAAAAAAATATGCAATGGAAATAAAAACTGATACATAATAGTTTCGTATGCCGATAAAAAATCAAGCCATGGTTTAACATATTCCTCTCCGAGTGAATATTCACCGGCTGCCGTTATATCAATTCCGGATTCTCTGTTCCCGTCCCGATTGAAACAAACAGAAGTAGCCCTGACAAAGTTTATCACATCCAAACCTGCTGTATTTCGCCACGGCCGGACTCCCAAATAATTCAACAAAATCATATCAAAATCTACCTGATCCGTTTCAAACAACTTACTTAGGCCGGGCAATTTTATATTAGAATAAATGTGCCTGCCCCAAGGATCAGTTATAGATTCATTTTCGGCAGATTTTATTTTCGGTTTTATTTCTTCCAATTCGTTTTCAGCGTTCCCAACAGATAAAAAGTTATTGTTTCCGGTGTATACTTTCCAAGAAATAACCCAATTCGATTCGTTTTTCTCTGAAATATAGTATCTGTTTTCATCAATAATAAAGCAGTATTTCCCCAAGTTAAACTCCGGGTATGGAAGATTATCATAAGATTGAACCGGATCGATTATTTTTGTTTTGTCAATCTCTTTATTTTCAATTGCTTCAATAATAAACTGGTATTTTTTCGGCAAATATTCTTCTATAGCAATTGAAGAATTTACAACATATTTTGATAAATCCAAAACCTTACCGGATTTAAGTATGTCTTTAAAGAAAGACAATTCTACCTGTTTAGTGCTGGAATCGATATAGAAACTCAACCCGAATAAAGAACACAACATATTTAAAAATTCGGAATTAGTAAGGTTAGGCATGTGTTCGCTATATTTGATTTTATTGTCGTATATATTCAATCTTCCCCGCCCATTTCGGAGAACTGCAAGATTAGAACTATCGGAAAAGTTGAAAAAATCGCTCGTCTCCTTATACGTGTAAATTGTAGCATTTGTAATTGTGGGCAGTGCTATGTACGCAAAACTATCATGATATCCGTTTGAATCATATATCCAGGTAATATATCCCCAATAGAACTGTATCTTTTTCCCTATATCAGCCTCACTAAAAGTGTGGTTGAATTGGAATGTTATTTTTCCCCTTCGGTACTGTGTCTCTTCATCGCTTACAAATCCTGTAAGCGAACCAGGAGTTTTTAAGTCATAAAATATATAGTTCTGATTATACCACTGGTCTCGCGGATATATTTGATGAAAGTTTTCAAAGTTTACATATTGCCCGCTATTCAAAAAATTGGCACTAAAAAGTAGATAAATATAGTCTCCGAAATCCGTAGACCCCTCTCCAAAAACGCTGGATGGAATCTTCGTTTCTATTTCAAAATTAAAGTCAACAATGCCGGACTTACGAACGATAAAGGAATAAGTTGATGCTTCAAACGAATTTTTATCACTGTACGATGTAGCTCTTGATAATTGCATTAATCCCCTGCTGTTGGGAGGTTGCCAACCGGATAAATCATTATTGGTGACTAAATGGAGATATGCTATAAGTTCAGCGTAATCGAAGGCGGATTTATCCAAAGAACGCAAACTTTGAAATATGATCTCTTTGATATGAACATTCTCTTTGAAATTCCCAATAAGATTATACCCGGCGTTCTCCATAACTTTTTCGAGAAGCCATAAAAGATGAAAAGCAGGGGCAAAAGCGTAACTATTCCAACTAAGCGATGTATTGGCCGGAACAGTATTGAAAACATTCGTAGTCGGACTAAACCAATCTAATATATCTCCGGTCGTTCCGTTTAAAAACAACCGATTTAACAATTTTCCAATTACTGTTCCCTCAAATATTCCAAATTCTTTGTTTCCATCACCATAAAAATCTTCATCTTTGAACAATGGAAAACGTATAAATGAATCCTCATTCAACGTCTTTTTTAAGAAAGATAGCCATTTTTGCTTGTGTTCGCTATAATTGGTCGAAATTATGTAATCTTCCCCATAATCATTTTCACTGAGTTTTTTCTCGGCAAAACGGCCGGGATATGGATTTACGACAACCCCGCAGCTATACGATTTTTCTCCCGCTTTTTGCAGGTACAACTCTCCCGAGGCAATCTCAACGCCGGGTACCGAAATACTACACCGGTATTTTCTCATTCTTTGCACATAGACAAAATGGGCGTGCCTGAATATAATATCGTTCTTTTCAACCGGAACATCGAAAGTAAAAATAATATCTCCCTCTATTTTTTCCGTATCAAAAATTGGATTTTTTACCTCTAATTGTATAGCGGTATCTTTTTTTATAAAGAGTTTCTTGCCGTCTATTTCAATAGTTAACATGCCGTGTTATTTTTTTTTCTTATCTTTGCGGGGTCTGATCATCTGATACGACAGTTGCTTAATCATCTGATATTGCGTAAGGATAATCACCTGATATTCCGTTCCCAGGTTGCCCCTGGGATTTTTTATTTTTGCCCTTCGATGGTAAAAGAAAGATACATTTCGCCAACAACGCTGAAAAGTTTGTTATCTTTAGGAGCGGTTTTGCCGACGGATAGTCTTGCTGTAAAAAAAGAAGGGTTTTTAAACTTGGTATTATCACATATTGCAAATTTTTGCTCGATAAATTTCCCTTTGTATTCTCCGCCCAAGAGCTTGTCTCTCCTGAATCTTTTTCCGCTGTGTATCCCGAAAAAACCGTATTTATTCCGCGATAAGTTATTATTTCTATAACCGGTCATCAGATGTTCAAGAATAACTCTTGTGAGCGTTGCTCCATAACCGGCAGAAGTAATGGGCAGATCGTCCCCGTGCTTAAAATTAAAATCCGTTCCGAGTTTTAGCACATGATAAGATGAGTATAGTTCATTTTCTAAACCTGCGAAGTCGGTGAATTTTTGAGCGAAAAGCGGCATCGGATACTTGTAGGAAACGGGAGTCATCTGGTCGACATGCCCTTTTATGAGCGCGTATCCGTTTGATTTGTAATATAGGCCTGTATTTCCGGATGGCTTGTTGCCATAAAGAATCTTGCGCTTTCGATACAAATAAAATGTTTTGCCCGACAGATCGGCGGTTTCTCTGATACACAACGGATTTTGGTCAGGAGCATAAGAATCATATCGGATCATATAGCCCAACGGGAAGCCTGAACCGGCAGCAGAACCGCTATTTGATATATCGATTACCTGGTTAAGTTTTGCTCGAACTACGTCCGCATGCTCGGAATTTTCAATGTGCTCTATCATACTTATAATGTTTTAAAAAATTTTATCATCACGCCAGATCCTGGGTATAACTACCCCATCTATTTCAATTGTATCCTGCCATCTTTTATTTTCATCAATAATCCAATAGCCTTCATTTACTATTCCCGCACCACTTTCTTCAATATTGAGCATATATCGAAATTCTGCGGACTGCAAGTCCTCGGCTTCATCTTTGATGACAAACGAATCCGGCAAGATTGTAATGGGGCAAACTTCCCCATCTTCTAACTTATAATTGAAACGGCTTTCAATGGATTCGCTTAAAAGCCGCATTTCTTCATTCGTCTTATATCCGGTTCTGGCTGTAAAAACCAATCTGTTACCGGTAAAATCTACTTCCACTCTCCCTCCCATTACGATTTGTTCCCCCTCCAATTCCTTTTCTTTCTTTTCATTATCGGCATAGAATGATTCTATAAGTCCATGTCTGTTCCTTAACAGGAAAACTTTTGAAAAAAAAGGCTTCGGAATCATCCTAAACGTCCTGGTGAAATACATGTTTTCATTCATCTCGTTATAAATTTTCACCGTATAGGACAACAAGGCGTATTCTGTGATTTTGAGAGCCTCTACAGATACCGGAATACGAACAATTGTATAATTTTGGATTACCAAATTACTTTTTGTAAGCGTGGCAGTAGAGCCATCTTCAAGCAAAATATCTATTTTGCACTTTAAGGTATTAGTATAATAATCATCTTCTAACGTGTTGAATAGCGAAAAATAAACATATTGCGGCATATCGGTGAAACTCGGCATTGTCAATCCGGAATCACAACCAAAATTTTGAAAGTATTTGAATTTTGATATTTTTTCCATCGCAGAAAAGGCGGAGATCCAATCAGGAAGATTTTTCTCTCTGTTTTTAACTTTCATTCTTCCGGCGGTGGCATAAAAATAAGGCGAAAGGGAATCATTTACTACCGGGTTGGCCGGATCCACTTCCGCATATATAATACGATACTTAAAGAGAGTCTTTTTTAGAACCGTTGCTCCATATTTTTCATTCACATCAGGAATATCGACGGAAAATAATACCGAAGAATGTCGAGAGGCAATTTTGCTGTATTATCGCTGCTCAAATCAAGCAAAATTTCAGGTAGTTCAATTATTTCTGTTTGCGAAGAAATGATTTGCAACTTTATAAGAACCTGGTAATTTGTGCGCGCTTTTAGTTTAAAAAGAACGTAGTTTCCTGCGAAATCAATGGGGTATGGGTATTCTGATATCGATACTGGCATAATAATTACTTTTTAAGAGTGGCTACTCCTCTGAGATAACTCTCCTGATTGTCAAATTCAAGTTGTAAATCACGGCTTAATACTGCCTGTCTGTTTTTCGGATCGCTCATATATTTTCTAAAAAGAATGAATTCGTCCAATAGCCTTTCATCTGTATCTCCTTTATTTTCGGTTGAATTTGTATAGTAATTGTTTACGATCGGTTGAGATGACGATGTAAAACTACGTGATATCGTGCTTGCAGCTTGGGACACTGTTTTAACATTCGGCACAGATACATTCATATTATCGAATGCCGAGGGCAACCCGCGTTGGTATTTTTCAAGTTCGCTAATAATAGGAGCCGTTTGTTTATTATTCAATAATTGGTTGGAAGCAACCCACTCAGGCCCTTTTTCCCCTGCCTGAAATACGGTTCTTTTTCTCACAAAACCGCCCATAAAGAATGGCTCCGGCTCTGACTGTATAGCTGCTATCTGAGCCATTGTGGTAACTCCTACGATAACAGCAGCAATAGCCCCTGCAATAGGGCCTAACTGAGCAAAGGCTTGTATGATAGCCAAAGCGCCGCCAATCACCCCTTGAGAAATTGACATTGTCTTTTGCCGGCGCCATTGTTCAAGTTGCAGCTCTTTGTCCTTTAAATCCGTCTCTTCGTTTATTTTTTCGACCTCTGCGTTATAGTATGCTTCTGAAATCAAACCTTGATCATACCTGCTTTGCAATGCCTTTAATCGCTCATCCTGTCCTTTTTTAAATTGATTTAGTTCTGTCTGGTCTCTATTTTTTTGCACTTCACCCAGAGAACCGAGTATTGAAATAGCAGAATTTGCAAGTTCTTGAATCCCGTCTGCAAGCCTGCGCAAATTGGATTGCCAATCTTTTTGGATATCATCCCAATCAATATTGAAAAGTGCGCCAATACCATTATCAGGTATATCTTGTTCAATTTCTTTAATAGAATTTTGCAGCTGTTTTTTAAGTGCTTTGATTTGATTTTCGAGAACTGCTATTTGATCTGCATTTGCTTTTTCATCAATTTTTTTTAAGGGTCTCAATAGCCGTTTGAGCAATACTGATCCGTTCTTTATACTCATCTGTAACCGCTGCTATTCGCCGTTGCTTCTCAGTCATAATCATTTCGGACACTTCCTTTTCCGCTTTTTTGACAATAAACAGCTGCTGTTCCGAACTCATATTTATGGCATCCTCTTTCTGTTGAAGCAAGCCCTTATAGGCTTCCATTTCTTCCGGACTTAAACCGGTGCCTTTCAAAGGATCGTATTCTTCACCTACTTTCTTACTATAATATGCAATATTGTGATCAATATCTTTAAAGATCTTATCCCAATATTTGGAAGACTGCAGCAATTCCTTTTCATACTTATTATAGATGTCGTCCCCGATAATATTTTTAATCTCTTCAACTTTAGTCTCAATCTCCTTTTGAAGTTCGCTAAGTTTTTCCAAGCGTTTAGACCGTTTTTCATTATCTTTTTCGAGAATTTTATCATCAATCGCCTTGAGTGCTTTTGTTTCGCTGTCTTGAAGTTCTTTGATAATCTCTTCAATTTTATTCTTATAACCGGGATGTTTTTTTGCAAAGGTTTCGGCCTCACGAATTAAAGATTCAAATTCTTTTGCTACCGTCTGTTTTTCTTTACTATAGTCAAGTTCTTCTTTGATGAGATACTTTGCCCGGATGTCCTCTATTTTCTTATAAAAGGCTTCCCATTTGTTGACAGTTTTTTTATCAGGATCCGTGTAATCAATATTGTCGTTATTATTATTCCCATCTGCTTTAGTAGTTTGTTTTTTAGTGAGTGAGCTTAACTGGGCATACAGAGATAAAATTTCTGCTTTTATTTTCCCTTTCTCTGTCTCTGAAATAGACTTAAACATCGGAAAATCTAATTGATTTTGGAGTTTTGAAATTTCCACCTGCAACCTTTCAATCTCGGTTGCAGCCTTTCCATCAATATAGGGAGCAAACTTTTCATCAACTTCTTTTACTACTTCATTATACTTCTTACTAAAATTAATAAGATTATTCAAATATGTAGCTTCCCATGAAGTCTTTGCAGAAGCGGAAACACCAACACTATATCTCTTTATTTTTGTATTATATTTTTTTTCTATTTCTTTTATGGCGCCTTCTAAGGTCATTCCTGTTTGTTCTGTAAGTCCTTTAATGTAGTTTCTAACACTTTGGTTTTGTAAATCCTTTGGCAATCTTTTTAAAAAAGCACTCAAATTGTCTGCTTGATTTTCAATATACTCAGAAGTGGTACTTTCAACAGTGTTGTTTTTAATTTTTACGGCAATTTGTTTTTGAATCGATTCTGTAACCAAATCATAGGCTGTTTTCAAATCACGTAAATTCCCATTTTCATCAACTTGGCTTTGCAAAATATCGGGATAAGTTTCTAAGATTTGTTTTTGAACTTTATTATATTCTTCGGTTCCTTTTGTAAGAAATTTAAGCTGATCAAAAAGGGCTTTAGCTTTGGCTTGCTGTTCCGCACATTCTTTATTGAATGCTTTCATTGATTTTTCGGCCGCCGTTGTTCGAGTAGCTAATTTGTATATTCCCACTCCGATAGCTGTAACCGCTGTAAGTATTGCCCCCCATGGAGTGGAGGCAAAAGAGGTTTTTAATAACCGTTGCGCTGCTGCTGCACGGGTAGCATTCCCTTCATATCTTCCAACAGCAAGTGAAGTAGCAAGTACTATTGTTCTTTGTGTTGCAAGCAGGCCATTCCATATTTTGGTTTTTGTAGCAATTGCCGTTTTCCAGGTAGCTACCAAAATGAGTCTACTAACATATACGCCAAAAGCTGCTCCCAATGCAACTACAATAGCCTTATTTTCAGATAGGAATTTAATCAGTCCTGATATCACCTTTATTGCTGTCGTGCTCGTTTTAGTGAGTTTGATAAGCACAGGGTACATCTTTTCTCCCAATTCCAGGCGCATATCCTGAAACTTCTTTTTTGACTTTTCAAGTTCTGCTTGCATATTGGAATTTTTCACGCCAAACTCATTCATCACAGATGTTCCATCTTCATAGGCTTTTTTTGCAAGTTCCTGTTCTTTAACAAGAGCAGGATATTCTTTTGCAAGAACAGCTACAATTTTAGCAGCACGCGCTCCATCTGCACCCAAATCTTTAAAAATTGGAGCTAAATCTACAAGCCCTCCCTTTTTATTTAAAGATTCAAACACTCTAAGGATTGCTGCGTTCATATCTTTGCCTATCAAATCTTTAAGTTCTTTTACCGGAACTCCGGCAGCCTTAGCAACGGTTTCGGTTTTATTTACCAGGTTAACGATAAATTTATCCATTGCTGTAGCAGACAATTCCAGTGTTTGAGCTTGCTGATCAAGTACAGAACCAAAGCCTATAATTTGATCAATCGTTAATCCGGCTTGGTTTCCGATACCGGAAAGGCGGTTGGTGAATTCGAGCAAATAAGGTTCTGCTGCTGTTGAATTTTGAGCAACTTCATTAATAGTACTACCCACTTTGAGCATGGCAGCGCGTAAACCGTGTTTATCACTTTCGCCAAACATTTTGGTAAGTTTTCCAATTTGCTTAACGGCATCTTCTCCCAAATCTTCTCCTAAGGATATTTGTATAATATTGGCGGCTTCCACGAAAGAAAGCAAATCTTCTTTACCCTTAACGCCAATTTTACCGGCTTCACCGGCCAACCGATTAAGTTCTTCCCGGGCTGTCCGGGTATCCATCTTTTTAAACTCTTCGTTCAGTTCGGCAACACCTGCTTTCGTCAAGCCGGTGTATTTCATCACATCCGAATAGATATCATCCATAGCCGCCAGGTCGGTAGCTATTTGTTTGAGAGATGAAATCCCTTGATTAATTGATGAAAAGGTTTGAGTCAAGCCGCCAAATCCCGCCCCAAATTTGAGCAAAATATTGGAGAATTTATCCCAGGAAGAAACACTAAGTTTTAACGAATTGTTGTGCTCTAAAAGAACACCTTTAAGCTCTTTTATTTTTTTTGCATGAGCTATATATTGATCGGAACCGATCGTCATTTTGTTTTGCTCATTAATGAGCTTTGACATGGCGGCCCGAATGCCTTTTAAGTTATTTTCAACCTCTTTTCCGTTAATGTATATATTAACGCGCCGCGTTGTTCCTTTGGCCATAATCTACTTTTATGGCAAAGGTATCTTAGAGAAAGAAAATTACTTGGGACAGTTATTTACGGCCTTCCCACCAATTACCCCAATCTTGTTTAGCCCCTCCTTTGAAGAGAAGAAAAAGAACTAATACTATGATGATCGTGGCTAACATGGCTGTTATTGTTAATGGGTTATTATTACTGCAAATATACAATATAAAAAAGCATTTGTCAAGAGATTAAAGCATTTTTTGAAAAAAGGTGGTTACTTTATTTGAGTATAAATTATGCATTGCCTTGCTCAAATTTAGCTCGAATCGCATCATTAACGAACCCCGATTTATCCGGTAGCTTTGCCAAAAGATTAGCAAGGTCAATATCTATTTTATATTGCCGCCTAACCCGATTTCCTTTTTTTCGTCCCCCGCCAGGAGAGCGTTTCCGTTTTTTATCTTTCATGCTGCAAAATTACTTAAAAAAAGGGTGTTCCTTTAATGTTGCTGCATTTTCTTCTTTTTCAATTCTTATGTATTTGAATGTAGAATCTTAACAAAGTGACCATATCAATCCGATGAAAGTGACCATGTTATTCTGGATGAAAGTGACCATAGTAA
>JARFOC010106874.1:0-11995 GCA_031763485.1 Osmoderma eremita | reverse complement strand
AAGTATTAATTAATTCGGGACGACACGTGTTTCGGGAATACGTGGATTCCCATTATCAAGTCCGACACCGAATGACTCACGGTGTCGTGCTGCCCCACAGTCCTTGCTATCTTTACCTATATGTTGGGCATAACATTTCGACAAGAACTCTCTGGAAGGCTACAGTAATTTTATGTTTAACTAAATCTCATCTTCTGGAGGCGTTACATAAACTTGATCTTGAAGATATCCCCAGGAAAAATGTCCATTGGAGTAATGTCTGGCGAGGGTGCTGACCAAATGTCCCAATCCAAGTATCGCCAAATCTTCGGGTTGAATTCAGAAATACATTATGAGGGGTAGCACCATCTTGCTGAAATATCACATTCCGAAACTCATTGAGCGGTAGCTCCTTAAGAAAATTTTCCACATCTACGCGCAGAATTCCGTGGTATTTATGCTGGTCTAGGTTACCATCAATAAAGGTTGGCCCAATGAGTTTATTATGTAAAATGCGGCACCAGATATTTACAGATAATCTGTGCTGAAAATGGCCTTCCACCGTCACATGCATATTTTCCTGACCCCAATAACGATGATTGTTTCGGTTGAATGTACAGTTATTGGGAAAACCATACTCAGCTGACTATAAAATTCTTTGGTAGAAGGATGGCTGTTCTTGAATTTTGCCTAAAAAGAAACGGCAGAATGTCGTCCGACCTTCGGGATCACCAGCCTCTATTGCATGAGTTTTGCGTGGAATATACGCTTTCACTTTCTCTTTTTTTCAAAATTTGCTGCACGGTATCCTTGGAAGTTCCTAAATTAGCACAAATCTCTCTAGTTGAGGTCCAGTGCTTGTTCTCAACACTCAGAAATACGTTGAGTCATAGATATTCATCCCGATGTTGACACTGCAATGTTTTTGGTATTTTGAAAGCGCCCTATATCCGTAAATTGTTCACTAATCGTTGAAATTTTGATCGACTTGGACGATATCTTTTTGGATAGCGCTGCGAATAAGGTTTTGCAGCTCGATAAGTATTATCATCGCTTTCAGAATAAACTCGAAGCATATCCAAACGCTGTTTGTTCATTTTAGAAAAAAAATCAACTTGACAGATCGTGAGACATTTGTTTTTTTCCAGGTAACTTGATTTACCAAATTATCGCATTTTAGCACCGCAATGCATTTGTTTCCAATGCTAGTGGCATTTTTACACACGACTAAATAATTACTTTATTACTTTTTTTTTAGTTTTTTCCTATGTAATGGTATACTTGTGATGCATTGTTGTTTTCAGAAAAAAATTCTCCGTCAGAATCATAAAAAAATATAGCCCAATTTAAAAAAAACTTGACTCTAAAACCTTAAAACGCTTACGGGCTATACATAATTTTATCAGCTCATTCTACAGCCTACATCCAGCCATTTAATTTTCCGTTTCAATGATTAAAATCGGCCTATACATAAAGGCGGTACGTACTCGTCTTTTTTTTAATAATATTTGTATATTATATTAGTCGGTTTGTTCCTAATATATTTTGTTGAACCCCTCGAAACAGGGTTGCATAAATTTGCGGTTGAGATTCGATAAATAATCAAATCTTTGTTTTGTTAAATTCTCTTGGTGTTCTGTTGCTTTTAAAAATTACTACAATATTGATCCGGGCTTCATCAAGCAGAAATGGTCATTTCTACATATCATCTTTAGAATTAGTTTTTATCTCTTGGTCCCTTCCATTGTGCCTACAATAATAGACTATAACATATACATAGTGAAAACGTAATCTCCAACATTGTTACTTTCTACTTTTTCTATTAGATGAGGTGTACCAACAGCAATAGTATGCCGTTCTATTGTAGTGTTCTTGTGGCGTCTTAGTGTTTCGTTTCTGCTCATTTCTACCTAGATGACTCTGGTACTTTATTTTTTCTGAACCATTATTATTTTCATTAGATAATTCATTTGATGAAATAACACCTTGTTTCTGCAATTAAATATAAATATTATCCTCGCATCTTGAAAAAACGTCTGATTCTTTTCTATCACATTAATAGTATCACTGCAAATATTTTAGAATAACATACAGAATTAATTGTTCAGGAGTCCATAGAAATACGTATGTGTATATAAATATGTATGTTTTTCATTGAAACATGGAAACACTTTTAAAAAGTGAAATAGCACACGTATTTGACAATGCCCATCAATAATAATAACTGCGTGAGAATGCTTAACCAATGAAATTATTGCTGTAAATATACCTTTTATCACGTCCCCCCAGGAAAGCAATCCTCCAGGAAAGTAACTGGCTGAAAGTTTTGCAATGATTTTCAAATCACTATAAATGATATTTCTAGTTTTAATTTAATTAAGGAATATTTCAGCCAATAGGAAATTTGTTGTTTTATAACAATTTGTCACATAAAGTTAGCTCATAGTCACCGACATTACTTACGTTTAGCTTATACATATTAATTAAATTTATTTGTTATTCTTGCATAAGTTTTTTGAAATAAATGTTGTTTTTGTCATTCCAAAACATTTTTGTCTAACAGGAATATACATTCTCTAAACGGCGATTTGGGGTAAGCGATAACTATATAGGATTAGCGATTACTATTTATTAGAATGTTCCTAGCAGAACAGCAGTAACTGTTAAAATATAAAATAGTGTTGCTTTCGCCCTTATCGGGCTTTATACGATTAAAATGAATCGTTACACAGGAAACTAAAAACATTTCTTATCCCATTTGTATCATCTGCAGCAATACATTTCATACGAAATAAACCAGGAGATTTCCTAGTAAGGGTACTCAAGATGCGTAGCGACGCAAAATTTAGTTAACCGCTGAACATCGTCTATGCTCGCAATATTTTTTTTTTCTAATTCCACCAAGATAAAAATCAAATCCTCGACATTTGGCAAATAAAACTGCGTCGCGATAAGATCAGAAAGGCAATATTCTGTAGCTGGATTTTAACAGCGGTTTTTTTTGTTTCTCTGAAGTTTCTTTCGTGCAATTACACGACACAAACAGACATTGCAAAAATGAGCAAGTCTGCGGTTTACTTAGCAATTTACTACAGTTAATTGGTAGCTGGGTGTTTTTTTTTCATTCGACGCAAATTCTGCGTCGCCTCAAGATTTGCTTACAATTTAATTAGGGCAGTGATACTACTTTATTTTCGCGTTTTCACCTGATTTATGGCTGGGAGTCTTATATATATATAGGTCTCGTGTTTTTTTTTAAACCTAAGTGAGCGAGGTTGCAAGAAAACATCGATGTTTTTTTATTCTTATAATGGTGGAAGTTGTACACACATTCCTGCAAGGAAAATCCATGATTAGTAATCATATCGACCAGGCGCAATACTTTTAGAAATATCTGTAATTAATTTGGATTATTTATTGATTTTATAAAAGCGTTTGATTGGGTAGATCACAATATTTCATTTAAGCATATGCAGGTTCACCCCCAATTAGTTGCCATCTTTTATCGAAGATGTGATTGGTGTTGAATCCAACATTATTAGCCCGTTATTATCCTTTTATTAACGATTTCACCATATTTTCTGCATAAAATTATAGATTGATAGTAAATTATGGGGGTGACATCTTGATAACCGGATGATTTTTCCAGCACATCCTCAATATGCAGTGTTTTGCCGTTTAAGGCTCGTCAGTGCCCTTTTTGAAGAAGATGGTAATTTCAACATATCAATAAAATCATTAATTCGTGCTGTGACAGAGCAAATTAAGTTCACCTCTCACTGGTACATAACATCAGCTTATTATTGGCGAGTTCAAAAAAAAATCTGGCTTCAGATACTAATCTACTAGGGATGTCCGGTTACTAAGGTACGTTTGTGCGACACGTATTTAAATTAGGCTATCGAAAAGTGTCTGCGAGATCGGTACCAAAACTGTTGACCGACCAACACAAAATGCAACGAATGGGTGCGGCAATGGATTTCTAGTGTTTCTAGGTAGTTACACGAGACGAAACGTGGGTACACCACCATCCCCTCGAATCAAAAGAAGACTCGATGGCGTGGAAGCATCCGATTTCACCAACACCGAAAAAATGCAAGGCATTTTGCTCATAGAATTTTTACCACCGAAAGCGACAATCAACACCGATATTTATTGTCAAATTCTCAAAAAACTACACAAAGCCATTCGGCAGAAAAGAAGATGAAGATTGATGAAAGGAATCCGGTTTTTGTCATAACAATGCAACAAACACCTCAAATCAGACGAAGACCTGGCTTCCGAAACACAATTAGGAAGTTATTGTCTCTCTGCCCCATAGTCCAGAGCTGACTCCTTCTGATTTTCATTTGTGTGGACCTTTGAAAGCTCGTTTGTCCGGCCAAAAGTTTGAGGACGACGACGAAGTTCAAGCGGAAGTACGACAGTATTTTACAAATTTGGATGGCACCTTTTACGAAAAGAGTTTACAGAAGCTTGTGCCTCGCTGGGATAAGTACCTTAACATTGGCGGGGATTATTTTGAAATGTAGCTAACAGTTCACGCTTTTACTTAGTATATGTTTGTTTTCTATAAATAAAGTAGTCTGTCTGTAATTCACAAATGTACCTTAGTGGCCGGACATCCCTTGTATCTTGGATATCCTGGGATTCCAATATTAAGGTATTTAATGTCCGTATTTTAATAAGGCATACTATAAATACAACAATTTTGAAGAACAGAAACATCAGATTTGGCACCAAAATTAGGATCTACGAAGGAACTATAAGACAAATAGAAAAGTACGTGGCAGAGACTATGGTACCCATAAAGATAAATACAGAAAAATTGAAAATATTCCAAAGAAAAATGTATGGACACTATTTCACACACGAAATATATTGAATTTAAGGATGACACTAAAATAAAATTAATAACCGTTGAGTCACTACAAAAAGTTTTCCTATTAAAGATTAAATTTAGAATTCTTATAGGTTAAAATGCATGAAACTACTGAAATGGCGGATTTTATTATGTGTTAAATATCTTTAAAACACATGATTTCGTACGCAATATGTATGTAATTGTGAGAGATTTTATTAACTTACCAGTTAATAAAATAGCCCTGATTGAATTCCCGTACAGAATCTATATTTGCTGCGGAAGTAATAATATTCACCTTGGCAATAGTTCATAATGACTGAAATATTTACAGCATCATAAAATAGTCATTACGGTATATTGCTTGCGATTCATTTACAGCAACAGTAGTAACACAGCATGTGAATGTATTAATATCTATCGGCATTAATGTGTACACAAAGCCATGTACCTTGAAAAATGAATTTATTGCTATAGGCGAAATCTATCCAGGCATTCGCGCCAGGAAAAAAGTATCCTAGGATTTTTCCGTTAAGTTGACTAAAGGAGAAGAAAACCCAGCTGTGTTTACGGAAATAATCGGCAACTCTGAACAAACCTACTCGGACTATAGCTTGTATTACATGCATACATGTTGATGTAATCCCACTTCTCGATATTCAATTAGGTTTACACCAATCTGCTCTCCTCTGAAAATTACTATAGTTTGTTTTTAAACTAAGAGGAGCAAATGAAAAGGAAACATTTACACTGCAAATATTACCAGATAAATTTCTAGATCATTCTGGCGGTAATTTGAAATATTTGTAAAGCCTGTAAATGTCATAGAACGCTTTGATATCTCTGTTAGAAGCAAAGGCAAATGAGAATAGTCGTTAATTCTAGTTTAATGTTCATGCACCAAGTTGTTGCTTAAAAAGTTTGATTGATTTTCATAAATATACAGGCATGACTTATATGTAAATACAAATTGCAGTTAATAAATTTTATTCTCTGTAGGATAGCTGTAAATAACACTAGGAGTTTTATTTTATTAGCACTATATGTCGCGGCGACATAACATAATCTTTTATATAATCTTCACACATAACACATAATAATAGCCAACCCAATGACTCCTCATTCTTACTTTAAGTTTGAAAGTCTGATGAAATATCGTTGTCGCTATCAGCACCAACAGAAATAATAAATGGTTCAATCAGATCATCTACAATTCCATCTAATGTGCGTATTCTTGCTTCTTCTTGAACCACATGCTCAACATAAGTTTTCCAATTTAAGTTTTGAATATTTTATATAGCTTGTAATAAAAGTTCTTTTACTTCTCTCAATTTAAATCTATTGTTCTTGGATGCCACTTATTTTTTATTTTTTGCCCATGTCAATTCAATTGGATTAAGTTCACGAAGATAAGGCGGCAATCCTAAAACGATTTTATTGTTATGTTTTGCCATTTCATCAATCCCATACATATTGTGCTGTTTTTTATTAATTTTTATTAAATTCAGACGTTCAGATCCAACAATATCGTTCCTGAATTCAATCCATTCCTGCAGCCATTTTTGCATATCTTTTTTCTTAGACCATGTTGTTGGAATTTTCTCCAGTTTACAACTATTGTACGATGCATCCATACCTTTGAAAAGTAACAATCCTCGATCAACAAAGCCATGTTCAGATCCTTTCCAGACGAGCTTGTTAATCTTGGAGACACCCCTTCAATGAACGCCTGACGTCGGTTTTCTACACCATTGTCTACCCAGATTTTTGCATTTGTATGACCTCCATTCACCCATGTTTCATCCACATAATAAATTGGTCGACCTTCCCTTCTAAACTCCTTAATTGAGGTTAATTATTTTCGTTCTATAAGAATACTTCTACAGTTCCTTTTCATGTACTTGAAGTTAATTTGCTTCATGAATTTGTGCAGTGTTGAACGGCACATTTGTGGTAAATCAGGACGCTTCTTTATTTTGATCAAAATTTTGTTGAAAGCAGCTAATTCGTTCTTGTAGAAGAAAAGCATGCACAATTTGCCGCACAGACTGTTTAACTGCTTAATCATATGTGGTAACAATACTAGGTCATCCTCCATTGTGTTTTGATTGAGTAAGTGCACCAGTTTCATCATGCTCCTTCACGGTCCGGTACACTGTTGATTTTGCAACTCCTAAATGTAGAAAATTATAAAATTGGTTACAATATTCAAACTGTCAAAATTGACCCTTGGTGTTGCCAATTTTAGAAATGATAGCAGTTTCTCTGGGATTTACTTTATCAGTTCGCAGCTGCTTGTATTAGAATACACTGGCTCTCAGCTATCGATAAATGTCCCAAATCTAAACGTTTGTGTTGTTTTGGGAGGCGAATATGATGCTGAACTTGTCGGTTCAGTATCTATATTAAGAATGGGAACGTATATGTATCACCACGCACCTACACACTACTGACTATTTTTTCATAGAAGAACAGATTTGTTTACGTTTGAGAAAGCAATAAAACAAGGAAAACACAAGAGCAAAGACGAATATTGTCAACCGTTAGACATCCATATGTCAAATTTATTGTAATATTTTGCATTTCGTCTGTGTTACCTATCTGTGAAACAACCAATCGCAGATGCAAACTTGGAATTTAAAACCCTTCTCCTGGTTTAAAAACAGACGAGTGCAATTTTTTTATTAAATCTCAACAATGTAGCCGTCTTTGAAATTATTGTCTAGCGCGGTGGACCTTTTGCCTTGAACAAGTTTGGCGTTATAACCGTATCACAAAATTTATCGGATTGATATTTGACTTGCTTTAATAATTTGTTGTGTATTATATCGAATTTGATTAAAGCAGCTCGCGGCCGAAGGGTATTTAACCCTAGAACACAAACCTTCGTAATTATGACGACCGCCATATTACCTATTCGCGAATATAACCGAAATTTGTCGATCAATGCATCTGCCGTTTAACGACTTTTCGTTATTCAGTAAACAATGCGGTACGTCGAATATATCACTGGTGGTGTATCTAGAATAATAATTATTAGCCTTATAGTCGTAAAATTTAGGAAAAGTTTGTGATCATGTAAGTATTTTTCTAAAACAAATATTACAGTATAGTATTCCCTATAATTATTTTTGAAGCAAAATGGAGTCTGAGTGGGAAAGGCGACGCCCATTATTAGACGCAGAAATAGAAAGACTGTTGTATGAAGATGATGACGGTGAATTCAATGAAAATACTAGGAAAATCGATGATGACGAAGAACAAGATCCAATGGAAGATACAAATAGTGATAGTAAAGATGCGAGATTACACAATGCGTTTGATAAAATAAGTGATAACGACAATGGAACCAAAGATAATAACTCTCCAAGGAATTTCAATAATATCACTGATATGGCTACTACCAATAATAATGAGGAAAATTTTATAGACGAAGAAGATAATATACTATTATCTCAACTTGTGCGAATAAATTTCAATATAGTTGTACCTTCTAAAGTAAGTTTGAGAGGTAAAAATGGGCACTGTTAGACGTCTGAATGCAAGTCAAGGCGTGGAAGAAAACCTGCAAGAAATATAATACATATTTTCCAGTCAACACAAAACCAGGCGACATAAACGGATGCACCTATAGATACATTTTCTTGTTTATTTACTGATTCCATTATGGAAAAAAATAGTTTATTTTACCAACATGGAAATAAAAGTGAAAGCAGTCTATTACAAAATACAAAAGGCTACTGTTGCTGAAACATGCACAGATGAGCTAAAGGCATATTAGGTTTACCTGTATTGTCAACAACACATTTACATACAAGAGTAATGTTTGACTCGACTTTATGTGGCAGTATATACAAATCAGTTATGAGTTCTGAACGGTTCGATTTTTTATTATCTTGTCTTCGATTCGATGATAAGCAAACTAGATTATTGCGAAAAAAAAAACGGATTGCTGCAATACGTGAAATATGGAACGAGTTCTTACAAAACTGCACAAAGTCCTATAAACCTAGTTCGTATGTCAATAGATGAGCAATTACTTACATTTAGAGGGCGCTGTCCATATTGAATGTATATCCCAAATAAACCGGCGAAGTACGGTATAAAATTAGTGTTGCTCTGTGATACTACAACAAAGTATATGATAAATGCTTCTCCATATGTAGGAAAATCAACAAATATAAATGGTCAACCACTATGTGACAGAACTGACACCAAGTATTCATGGTAGTAATCGCAACATAACCTTGGACAATTGGTTTACTTCGGTGCCATTGGCAGAAAAATTATTTAAAGATCCATATAAATTAACTCTCGTGGGCACAGTGAGGAAGACTAAAGGCTAGATGCCACCTGAACTCCTAGATACAAGAAATGGAACCTGGAACATCTATGTTCTGTTTCGACCAAGAAAAAACTCTCGTTTCGTATGTACCGAAGAGAGACAAAAATGTGATACTGCTATCCACGACCCACAATCAACTGGAAATATCAACGCGTACTTTGAAACCACAAATCATTGAATTTTATAATTGCACGAATGCAGGAGTAGACACTTTTGACCAAATGTGTTCGAACATGAATTACAGTCGTAAAAAACAAAAGATGACCGCTGTGTATCATTTATGGAGTGATAAATATAGCGACAATCAATTCGTATGTCATCCACAGTTGTAAAAATCATAAACAAAACAATAAACCGCTATCTAGACGCAACTTTCTGATGAACTTGCATTCATTATTGGTGCGTTCATGGTTAGAACAACGTAACACAATACCAACTTTATCGAAATCGATTCGGGATTCCGTTGCTACTGCTTTACAAAACAGTACGAATTGGGCATCAACTACACTTACCGAGAAAGGAAAACGCACAATTTGCGCCCTTTGTCCATCTAAAATGAGAAGAATGACCACTAATAACGGTGAATCCAGCATGCCTGCGTTCTGTGGAGCACAACGTTCCGAACATGTTCCGATTGTTGAAATTTAATGCTGAGTTGTTCATATATTTGCATTGTATGCATATTATATGTATATTAAAAGTTACTCAATAAAAATTTGAAAAAACGTAAAAACTATTCCATTTTTGATTTAAGTCGAAGGTTTGTGTTAACGTTCTTTTTTAAAATCAGGTTTGTGTTCTATGGTTAAGGTACATTCTTCCTTCCATATATTATGTGAAATTACAAATAAGCATGATACTTTCATTTAGAAATACTCTGCTTTATTTGATTTTATTTATCTAATTATTAACAAAGACAGCTACACTAACATAAATTTTCACTCACGTTAATTGACAAGAAGGTACACTTTATTTTCCAGGTTTTTGAATGTCTTGGTATAAAACTTTATATATATATATGGAATTACGCACTTGAATAAAGTGCATATTGTTTTTAGTTTTATTATTGAAATGGGTAGTAATATGCGCGAGAAAAAAGAATCCGCTACTTCAACTTTATTGAAGGACGACTCAACTAAGAGAAGATTTTAAAACGCATTTAGTATCCACGAAATAGTGTTTTATAACCTTCTTTTTATTCCAATGAGTGGTTCAATTGCAACGGGTACACATTTATATAACAGCTTATGAAATCCAAAAGTAGCTTTTTTGGGCCCAATGTATTTCTTATGGGGAAAATGCGCTAGAACTCTTGTAGCCCTACTACTGACGTGTTACATTTTTTTAAAGTTTATAACCACTAATTTTCAAATCTTATACCCAATTTTACTATTATTACACCTATATCTTTTTTCGTGTGGGGTACTGCGTTTTCACACGCAATAGGTGTTAAATGGACGCAAAGCTGACAGCATTTCCTTGGTATACTACATACCTAGCAAACCATTTTTATCTGTATACTTAATAACAGGTGTGAAGAAGCGAAATATATATTTTTAGAAGGAATTTTGATCCGTTGTAAATGTAGTATAAGGTAAATATTTTTTGGTCGACACTTATGTAAGTTCAAGAGCATTTTTGTTTAGATTCCAGAAACGCGAAACCGTTCCAACAAATTCGAACGTCTATTATTGGGCTCGAAATGATTTATAAATAAAAAAGATGTGGTATGCGATACATAAACGTTGTGGAAGTAAAACTCACGATGATTGCTGGGGAATGCATCAGCTGTATTGTGATTAATGTGTAATATGTATTTTCGTGGAAAGCTGTTTCCTGAACTGCTGCTATTATACGTGTTATTTTAAAATGTCTGTTTTGATTCGAATTTGGTCATCTAGCAACTGTTCTAATAACACCTGACTTCAATTAATACAGGTTAAAGCTAATTAATTGATTTTTCAAAGCAGCTTATAAATTTGAAAACTATATATTTTTGGTAGACATATCATGGAGGTGTATGCTGTTACTTCACGAGTCTGATATAAAAGATGAAAAATTGCCAACACACCACAAAGTATAAAAATCTAAATTAGAACTTAGAAAACTTATTTAGTCCGGTCCTCATACACTAATAGTAGGAGAGATGATTTGTCAATATTCTATGCGTACCTGGATGAATACACTGTTTGCGATTCTAATTTAGTTTTGATATGCTGGAAGCGAATCAAAGTCAGTAACATGTTAACGTAATAGCAAATATGACTGATGAAAATTGTATCTCAAAATTACGAATTGAATTTTGTAAATCTATTTTGTTCGTTTACTTAAATTGGGGACTATTCCTTGTAACATTGCATAGGGACGCATTTTTACATAGGGCGTGTATTCACTACAACAATAAATAATACACAGAATAGTTGAACAGCTAAAAGAAAGTAAAATATCCTCGTCCGATCAACATAAGAATCTGTTTCGTTGTAATTTATACGTAACGATGATATAAATGATAGGATTAAAAAAATCTAGAAAATGCTTACATATAAGCCTTCCTTTTATGAACATTTTTTGATAGTATATCATTAATGATCATTACCCAACAAGCACCAAAGTAATTGAAACCGAGACTGGAACCTATTTGAAGTAACTTAGACGTAATCGCGACTATAAATATTACTTTTTTGTATAAATTATTTCAATTACCAAATTTAAAGTCTCCGAAACGTAGTTTCCACCACAATTTGTTACTTTGCAGTAAGATAACTTTAAAGTCAATTCACTGGTATTGGCGATGTCACGTTTACTAATAA
>JARFOC010106833.1:0-11997 GCA_031763485.1 Osmoderma eremita | reverse complement strand
TTACTCTGGTAGTACAGCAGAGGAAGTGGTCGGTCGTTTTATATTTTCGTTTATTTCGTTATATTAGTTTTTCATTCTCTTCAATGTCGAATGTGTCCTGGTATCCTATTTACGATAATATTTCAGCTTCTATAGAAATGCCTTTCCTTTTTTTTACATTGTCCGCTATTATTAAATTTTTAGATTGATGTTAATGCATTGCTGTCTCTAAATATTATAGTATTGTCCATTTTTGGTTTCCTTGTCCTACAATATTATTCAATCTTGAAACGTTTTAATACACTACGCAAGGATTAATTGAAAATGCAATCGCAATTTATATGCGTAATATCTCGCATTTTTCACGTTATTGATACGCCTTACGTTTTCTTCGACAAGCACGCAGCCTCTATACAACGCTTGTTGGATACTGGCCTCGTGCGCCGTACTAGCAGTTCATATATACATATGTATAAGTATAACGGTGTGGCAACTATGTCGATGTTTTACTTGCTAGTAGGATTCAAGCTTTGTCGTGGCCAGCAGTGTATGTGCGTTAGTGTCATATTCTGAGATTAACGTATTTCAAGGATAGTGCTATACAAAAAGTCAATTTTGTAGCACTGCAGTATATATCTGTCTGGAAAAAAAAACTTATTGTCCACTACTATGTGTACTACGAAATATTTATATGTGAACATAAAACGAAACACGAATAAACACAAATAAACCACCATTGAACACACCCTCAGCGGAAATGTTTGTATTCTGGTTTGTATATAACAATTAAGCGGCATTTCCGGTGATTTTTGGAAGCACTAAGATCTACCAGCTAGCTCACTGACAAACAAACATTAGCAACCGAAAACCCTAACTTGATCATAGCGCCCCCTCAGTACACCTTTCAACTCATAAAATAGTCAGCCGTATGTACATACTTAACATCAAACAAAGATAGCTAATACAAAAATTTCGGAAATATTTAGTGATGCGTGTCAAGTTGTCTCTGGCTCAAGTAAAACATCGTGAAGTCAACAAGTGTTAATTAATTCGCAGGATAAACTCTTTTTGCTATAAGACAAAATTAAGATTGCATTATCATAATTTAGTGTGTCCACGTGATACAAAACATAATAAATAATTTCTTCTTCTAAATCGTTTTAATGACAATAATATTCGTTGCGCAATCTTAGTCGAAATCCTTGCGATAAATTCTAATAAAAACCCCGGCACCTGAGAAAATGTATTTGCACACAAATTACGTAAGTATATTTAGACAGTCGTTCGTGTGACACTTATTTGTTTAATTCATAAAATAGAGACCGAGTGACCTCGCCGAATTTGCAAATCACCGCGCCAATTCATGGAGTCCACGCACTGTCATTCGACAGTAAGCCGCGTCTGTTTCGCAATTCTTTGTTTGGATTTCTA
This sequence comes from Osmoderma eremita, assembly GCA_031763485.1. Classification (NCBI taxonomy): domain Eukaryota; kingdom Metazoa; phylum Arthropoda; class Insecta; order Coleoptera; family Scarabaeidae; genus Osmoderma; species Osmoderma eremita. Next base: position 10,587 of record JARFOC010106833.1, on the reverse strand, counting down.
TATTTAGCCGCGTACACCTTCGGGCGATATCTAATATACATATTCGTGTGTGTCCCATATCGGGAAAGAATTGCGGTAGTTCTTCTGTCTACCATTTCTTCTCCATCGATTTTCCTGTAGGTATACAGACAGCCTGTTTGTTTTGTATAGGATATTTTACTTTGAAGTTTTAAATGAAAAATTCCGGGCAACAAAATTTTAAATATAGTATAAGGAATGTAATGTAAAAGATATTGAGGAACTAAATATTATAAGTTATTAGTTTCAAATAACAAAGAAGAGTTGCTCAAAACATGTAATTTTTTTTTTTTTTGTTTAATTTGCACATACACGTATGCCGACATCCGAACGGAGAATTGCTTTATGAATAGCAACCGCGCATTTAAGCATCACTGACAACGGGAGATTTCTAGTCGCAGCGTATCAGCGAGCAAGGGTACGCACGCATGTCCGTTCAATCACGTAATACTGCGTAATTTTTCTGTACTTACGATAAAAAGTACAGTTTCTTATATTCATTTTGTAGCTGCTATGCGATGTAAGAGAACGAAAAAGTAATTCTAAGTAGGAAAATTAACAACGATTCTTATTAAATTAAACAGCGGAAAAATAAATTATACAAAATAAATTGAAATTCTAACAATGTTACTTAATGGAGGGTTCGAAAATACCCCCATCCGCGGCCAAACAATAGCCGAGTCTATTGTAAAACCCCGCCTCGAGATTTCTAGGGGTTATTGTCGCAAAAGTTCTTAACAGTTATACTTGCAACTGTTGCAAGCTCGTTATTGTTCCAAAACTGTAAAGAAATTGTTTGACTATCTTGCATAAACCAAATTGCATCAAAATCGTGCTTAAGTTGACGGACAGCGGGAATAATTTGCGTTCGCAGCAAATCCAAATTTTTCATTCCATTCAAATTGCCGTCGATAGCAAATGGTCCTATGATGTTATCGTCCAAACGTTAAGTTTTTCGAGCTACTGAGTTCTTACATTACGGACCAGATGTTGATTTTCCCAAGACCAATATCGCATGATTTAGGGATTATGCTTGCCATGACGTGGAAAGGCGGACTCGTCGGGAAACAGTATATTTTTTTTGTAAAATATTCGCCTTCGTTAGCCCTTTCCACCACGGACGTACAAAACTTCATTCTTGCAAAATTGACCTCGGGAAAAATTTCCTGCCACTCGTGAACTTTATCACTTTTGTATTTGTTGCGTTTCAGAATGCTGACACCGATTTCATCTCCAATTTGCCGGCTAGAGCAAGGTTCGCCCATTTCAACCAACGAACAAACCCTCACTTATCTCTCACTTGTTCGTATATTTGTTGGTATTTACAGTGATTCCCGACAACACGGCCAAATTTCCTAAACACTTTGACGATCCTTTCAATTGTCGAATGCGAAGGAATAGGACGATCCATAAATAGATCGACCGTCCTTTGGGAATTTCCAGGAAAATATCATGTTTTGATTTGTACCTCCTCTGCGGTTGCATAAACTAACATAGTGTATCCGAAATCGACGATCACTTGTTAGAATTTTGCGTACGCACAGACAGATACAAAATGATTCAGATAGGCGTGCTACGGCGTTGCGCGCGTCGAGGCTGACCGGTGGGGATAAATGCAAATATACCAGATCGCGCTACGTACAATATAACTCGCACCCCGGTGAGAAATGAGCATACGTGTGTATTTGATACTAGTAACCTCAGGGGTCACAAGTACCTTTATGCAAAACAATATCTGACGCTTCCATAAATAACGTGGTGTTTTTGACACATTATTCAGATTTTTGCTCTTGTTTTGATAATGACTTACGCACATGTACGGGCCATATATTGCGCTTCAAAATTCTACATTCCTACGTGGTTTGTGATGAATGACTTGGTTGAACCCTTGTAATCGTTTTTTTTTCGTCATTCTTTGCTTCTTTTATAATGTTCTTCCACTCCTTTCTATTCTTGATGGCACCGTTGGCGTTTGGTATTTTTGTATAACATTCTGATGTCCGGAATTATTTGATTTTTCCAGCTTATTTATTCGTATTCGTTTTGGCATTCTCTTCACCCAGTTTCGAGCTTACATCTTCTTGATTAATGTTTCGTGCACTCTCCTTTATATTTTTTCAAAACACCTTTATCTCCCGTTTTTATTTATCTTTCTATGTCTTCACCTCCCATTACTTATCTTTTTTATTTATTTTATAATTTCAAAATATCCTGTATAGTTCTTCATACGGTGTGGTGTATTTTTATACACTTGATATTTCCATAAGAAAAAAAAAAGATAACGGTAAAAATAGGCTTGCTAGATTATTACTCCTCTATGTTTAATTTAGTGTGCGATGTTCAAGTAACCATGAACACGATATAGTTTTTTCTTTCAAATAATAATAATAGTCCCCTTTTAACAAGCCTCCTGGCTCTTTGGGGAAGGCAGGGTGTGGTCTGCCATGTTATTAGCCTTTTCGGTACACTAGGGCTGTAACGTGGCAAACGCTACGAGCCGACCGCCTATTATTACCCCAGAATTTGACTTCCAAGTACTCATTTTTACAGCCTGAGTCGAGCCGTGGCCGTAAAAACGCCATCGATGTGATTGGCGCCGGCCGGGAATCGAACCCGGGCCCTTCAAGTTAGTAGTCTAGCAACCAACCCACTAGATCACTACGGCACTTTCAATATTTTGGTAATTATTATTTCTGAACATCCACTGCAAAAATTTAAAAATTGCCAAGAATTCTTTCCTTGGTAAAACGCTTCATATATGTATCTCAATTTTTTGATAAACTGTACCGCTACTGACTTACGGATTGATCGAAGAACTAGCAATAATCATATACAAGCATCGTCAGATTGCCCCAGCAATTTTATGGCAATCTTCAGTTTTTCATATTTTGTGCCGAATGTTGTTTCTGGTCGTGAGTTTAGCTGCAGTTTTACGAGGATGCCATTTGAACGTAAGTGATCTATCAATCATTACGCCTAAATATTTTGGAATGGGATTATATGAAACAAGTTGCTCTCTAAATGTATAAATTCCTTGTTTACGGAGGTGAAAATTAGCAGATTCTGTTTTCTGTATATTGGCCTTTAGTCGCCATATTCTACAGAATTCGTCCAATTTTCCCAGATCACTTGTAAGGTCATCCTCGGATGTCTCCAATCATTCGTTCCGATTAACTAAATCTGTGTCGTCGGCATATATGAATTTTTTGAGAAGGTTTGTGGTAAGTCAGAGATGTAGATGTTGAAAACCAAAGGAGCCAACACCGACCACTGCGATAGACCATCATTAAGTCTGTATCTACGGCTAATTTCCCCATTTAAATGAACCTCAACAAACCTGTTGTTTAATAATAGGGCACGTACTTTTGTATGCATACAGTCTTCAAGTGCTATATCTGTCTTCATGTCGGTATGACTTGCAACGTCTTGTCCGCGCTTCCTTCGTGAAAATTTGTTGTTAGCTCAACTATAGTATATAGTAAAAGTGGACCAATATAAAAAATCTATGCTTGTAAAAGAAAAATTTCAGACTGTCATTTGCAGTATACAAGACCTCGAACTCACAATAATTTGCATATAAAATTGACCATAACTTCTGAAACACGGTGTATAATGCAATGAAATTGTATATTGGGGGTGTGAGGCATGAGCTTAATTTAAATCTGAAATAATATATAGGGTGTTCCATTTTATAAAACGTATGTTTAGTTCACCCGGGTGATATGGAACATCCTGTATATATGAACATAATTTTAAAAGTTTAAGACTGTCTACAATTTTCGTAAATAACTTCTTTTGATATCTTATATGATAATGGATATATCTAGCTTTGCCTCACTAATGCGTTACCCTGTATATCGAAAAAAACCTGTAAGTGTGGTGTTTTCTCAATAATTTGTTGGATATTTGAAACTTTCTCTCTTTATATATTGGTACAAATAACAAACTATAAATCATAAATATAATAAAACCTAAAAAAATCCTGTTTTTTACGATACAAATATTTCCGGGAATATTATTGTAGATAAGAATTGCATTCCGCCAATATTTAACTACACTCTGTCAACTGACTAATCGGCAAATACCTATCGTGGAAACAAATTCTTCAACCACATACATACTTCAGGAATTCCCCGATAAAATTCATTGAGTCTTCCTAAATATATAAGATTCCTTGGCATTTCCATAATAAGCCTGAAGTGAAACATTACGGACGCGACGCATGATTATAGGGTTGCTACTCGGAAAACAATCGAACGGGAATGATCACTTTCCATATGTATGGTCGTACATCGGAAATGTATAAAACAGTGTAATTCGATATTCTAATCATCCCTCGAAAATTTGGATAGTAATTTCGCCTTTTCGTGGAATCTGCAGGAATGGGTTTTATATTTTCTTTACTTCAATCAACCGGTTATAATTAAAGTCAGTTGCACATATTACGAATTACATGCGTGCAAATTGAATATGTTTTATTATCTTAATTATCTTAAAAAGTAGTGTTAACATAAAAGATCTACACTGGGACAACCAATATACTTAAAGGTGTTTAGAAGTTAGTGACGAAATTACATAGGATCCATCCAATCTACAAATCTTATATAAGTACGACTCTGTAGAGTGATTCTTTCTAAAGAGTGAGCCAAAATTAATCTTGTACATTTTATCATTTTTGAAGCCTCTATTGCTGTGGCTCCAAAACTGTCCTCCGCGAAGCCCTGATGCTACATCAGTAGTCTTCATGGGCTCCGTACTAATACTTGGGTATTAAAAACGTTAAATCATTACTTTCAAAACTATGCCAAGACAAGCTTACTGTTACACTATGCGAAATTTTTAACCATACCCTATGGTATTAAAGTTTTACTAAAAATCAGTGGATTGATGTTAAATTTAACTTCCATTGCTGTAGTATTTGACACTGGCTGGTATCATACTTAACACGTTGTACCTATTTGTGTTATGTTACCATCGATGTAATGAACTTAATCTATCACTGTTAAGGTAACCACTTTTTGCGATAACTTCAAGTTACCAAGAGGAAATTAGAATTTTAACTAAATAGTATCAAATGTGAAGAACTGGATACCTTTTCCCGCATTCAATGTAGCTAACCAAGAAGTACTGGGGACTGAGAATCTCCCTGTAGAGTTGAAAATTGAAATTGTGGATGCCTTGGATATTTATGTAGTTGTTTCCTCGTCTTATGAATATGAGATAGTTATTGACATGATTTCCGGTTCCACATGAAAGGAATGCATTCACCAAGTGTGGGTTAGCAGAATTTTGGTGCAATAATCAAAAAAATACTATCCAAAAAAACTGTTCTATTTCTTCCGGCATTTGTAAGTACATATCTGAGCGAAACGGATTTTTCAAACAAAAAAAAAATCAAAATAGCTTAAATTCAGTGCGATATGAGACTGCTTGTCTCCAATAAAGTTGAACATCAAGAATCTTCGTAGTGGCAAAAAAACACATTAACAATGTAATTTTTTTTTAATTTAGAAGAAAATATTTTTAGTTTCATTATTTTAACATTTGACTTTATTTGTGCGAAAGGTTCCTTGTTGGCTATCATGTTTACTTATACAACTGTAATGAAAGCAAAGTGTTAAGGCTCCACTACAGGTTTCTCAAGTTGACTAGGGCTCTGCAGCTAAAAAAGTCTGGATTTAACTGCTCTACGAACTACAAATGCTACAAATCAAGAAATCCATTTGTTTTTGAGTTTATCTATTTGGAATTTACGATATATGACTATAAAAGGAAACACAAAAAAATTAATGTTCAACCATAAACCTGCCTTTTCTAAAGTTCTTTTCAAATCCACCATTATTTTCGCGGGTTGTGTCAAACATTTGGTTTGATTAATCTTAGATTTTCCACAGAGAGTGTGAGAAAAACCAATAACTTCAGGGACCAGAAAAATTTAACGAGTAATTTGTGGTATGTGTTTACCCTTGGAAACGCAAGTTCGAACTCGAATTCTTTTTTGAGAAAAAACGACAAAATATATTCTGCGTTCAATTTAAAAAGAGAAATGAGTTTAGTTAGATCCTTAGGAATGAATACGCTTCAATCCTGGATTTTTTTTTTTGGTTGCAACCTATTTTTAAATAGATAATCATATGCAAAGGTAAATAGTATTATGCGCACATACTATTAATCATGGCTATCGTTAAGTGAATTATTGTGCATCGTATTTTGTTTACTTTCATTGGAGAACCTTGAAGCTAATTCATTGTAAAACTATAAATAAGCACACACATACTATGAAATGTATTTTTGCGTGTTAAGAAAAAATACTTGGTTATTTTAACGTCCGTAATTATTAGAGTTGCTCAATTTGCGCCAGCAACCAGTGGCGGGTGCATACAAGTTTACACATAAATTATATGTACTCAGACACTTAGCGTATTAAGGGTGGTATTTATAGTCCGTGCTAAAGGCGAGGCTCATGCTCAAATACGCGTTGGCTCGTACTGAACATGCGCTATACAGAATGCGCATGCTCAGTACGCGCCAACGCGTGCTTGAGCATAAGCCCCGCCTTGGGCGCCGATTATAAGAGTCTTTCGTGAAATCCCAACGTGAATAACATCTGTTAAATATCTGCAACATTAGATATGTTTCCACAGTCGTTTCAGCAAAAGTGCGGCGTGAGGAATATTCTAAATCTAGTGACCTTACATTTCCGTAATTAATATAATTGTGCCTTGTTCAATCGTTGTTTCGACATGTTCAGGCTTTCTCTGAATACCTGATTTCTAATTCTATGATTTCTTGTATTTCCTTCTATTCTTCTCAAGAATCTCATTCCGTACGTGTATTGTTGACCAAGATTCGCACACATATGTCACTGATGATTTTGCAATTCTTTCAAATATTTGTTTTTTTGTTTTGGCATTTCTTAGTGCAGTTTTACAGTCCACCAGTTTTCCCGTAAACGATCTTCTAGTGCTCCTTCTTTGTTTATTATTACGCCTGAGTATGTAAATTTATCCGCTTGTTCTAGTATTTCGTCGTCTATTTGTATATTGTGCCGTTACTCTGTTGTCCGATTAGCGTTGTTGTAGTTTTTTAGTCTATTTATTTTCATATTTAGTAATTTCAATCCTTCATTAAGAATAATATTTCCTTGCTGCTTTTTTGTTTACTCTAATTTTTTTTTGACAGGTTTTAAATTTTCCAGTATTAAACTAGCATTTTTTCTTTTCCCTTCTTCATCACGAAACAAGTCAGCCAGATCATCTTTCTTGCTTGTTGTCTTACATGATGGTAATGATATTGTGTCCACTACATCATTCGTGTGATTGACTTTATTTAGAACAGATCGTCATGGCTTGACCAACCATATTTGACACATCACCAATGTTGGTAAAGATTTATTAAAGGCTTGAACGCACTGTTCATCAATACCCAATGAAGCTGCATTTGCACCAATTTTTGTACCCAAAGAACCAGCATCTAATTTCAAACCTACTAAAAAAAAAGGAAAAGTTTAAAAAATGGTAGCATGGTAGGGTATCTATGAGAGAATGTGGTAGGGTTTTCGTGGGGTAATATGGTAGGGGAGATGTGGTAGGTTATAAAATGAGGGGCATGTGGTAGAGTTAACATACCACTAGCTTCACTCGCTGCTTGTTTTTTCCCGCTTTTCTTCTTCGGAAGCCAGTATCAATTGTCGTTTACCTTCAGATACAGTTATATCAGCTTCCCTAACACCTTCTGACTCTAAAATTGCAGTTTTTTTCCTCTCTGCTTTAACTTGCATTTGCATAGGTTCCTGCACTCTACTAGGCAATTTTATATCACGTATTCCGTATCTCAAGCACGTATCCCCATGCTTCATTTCACACATTTACATTTTTCCTCTCGCGAAAAACCTTATCTAATGCTATTTTATCCAATTCTGATCTCATAGTTCTTTGTGCCAACTGTGTAATTGCAAATTCTGGGCCTAATATTACTACGTCATCTGCATAGCATAGTTCTGTTAAACGAATATACCTTAACCTTCAATACCCGACATTTAGAGTTTTAACTAAATTAAAATCCCCAAACCATATCCATATTTAACCTTAGTATACTAAAAATTACATTTTCTTGTATATGCCTTTATTAATTTAATATTGGGGAAAGAAATATTTATTTTGAAGTCAGTGAACATGACATGAGTATGTCTTCCATTTGCCCTTTTTCTACAAATAGTTTTTATTTTTCTATCCATTACCGTTGGATACAGACAACGTTTCTTTTTTCACTTGACGAAATTGTTGACGGTTTGGGCTGATTTTATGTATCATCTTGCAACTACAAATCCATTGTTTTCCTAATTGAATAATGTATTTCTGACGCCTTTTGTTTTCTTTATTGCAATCTTTCCAACGCGCTTCCCATATTGTATACGGAATCAACACGCTTATATCTACCATGGCATGATATTGTCTTCATTCAGAATATTGTCCTGATGTAGAGTGTTGAATCATGTGGTGAGTAATTGGGCATTGCGAGACTATTAAAATATCTTTCTGAAAATCGAACAAACTTGAATATAATTTTTGGTTTTTGATATTCACAAAACAATTATGCAATTTTGGCTTATTTTGTCTTCAGGTTCCTGAAAGAGTTGGGCCCTGGAAAAGTAAATAGCCAGCTAATGAAAAGAAAGTAAATAAATTATCCCATGTTACATTCAGACCCGGTTTTTCAATACCTGATAACTAACTCCTATATCCGTACCAGAGATACAGATTCACCTTGAAGTAAGTTTTGAAAAAGAATGCGTGGCGTTATAGAGTTGAACAAACTGGACAACTGTCGTAAATTTCGGCCTTCTTACCAGTATACTTACTCAGAACATTTTGACGTACAAGCGATATTTGTGTTACTTACAGTGGCTTAAAAAAATCATTTTCCTATTCGAGTCCAATGGACCCAATCGCAGAGTTTAGAAGCTTTAAATATATTCCTCACCTTAAAAAGAAAGCGTCATTCATAAACTTCTTAAATTATCATGATAATTATTCCTAATATCCGCCTATTTAACCATCACATCTTCTAATACCTTCTGGAATATTGTGTTTGTATAAACAATTAAACATTTACTGTTTTCTTGACACTAATTAGAAATCGCCAAGCGTATAAATTTTATTGTTTTGTGCCTACTTTCTCTAGCCTGTTAAATACATTCGTAGATAGATGTCCTCAAGTACAAGAATAATTGTTTACGGTGGGTGTCACCAGTTTTACATTGCATATAATTTCTACGATATTTATTGGCTTTAAATGTACCAATTTTCTCTAATTTACGACTTATCTTAAATGCTTCTAGCCTATTAAATTCCAATTTCTCTTCACTCCATGCAACAGCACACTACAGGTGTGCTAGCTCTACAAGTTTCATTAATGCCTTATTGTATAGACTAGAGACTTTGTTGCAGATGCGTTTATAACCGTTATTAGATACGCAGATGTTGAATACAATAAAAATAATAATATTCTGGATTTTATAGTCATACTTGAATATAACCCTCCAATGCAGGCCTTTCTATATTATTTATTGCCTCTAATAATATTTGTGCATTTATTATCTTATTAATGCATTAAATTATTTACATAAATAGATTGCATATTAATCAATTATACCAATGTTCAACCAGGTATTCCAGAAGTTATGCAATAACCTGAAACCTAATTTCATGTTACTTCTTTATATAGAAAACAATTTCTTAAAAATTATATATTTATGATATACCTACTTAATTTAATTAATTATAATCTAACACAATATTATATATTTCAGCAATTAAGGACTAAAATGTTGCTGTAAAACGAGAGAATGCTTCACAAGCTGTTGTTATAATAAGCATGTGTGAAGGAAACATTTATTACTGATCATAAACCTTAACTAAATTTTTAATAAGGCTTATATGCGAATTAGTATTATTTTCCAAATTGACCAATTATAAACATTATTACACAAGTATTATGTGACATTTAATTTATAGCTTTAGTTTTGGTAACAAATTCAATTTATTTTTAATATAGCAAAAATTATGCTTGTAGAAATGCGTCTATACGTAACTGAATAAATACTTTGTGAAATGTAGAAATTAAACAATTTGTTTCATATCGTATTACCATACATTCATATATAATAAACGTACATGCAATTATTGTGTTTTAGTGGTACTTTCTCTAAATTGTGTTAATAGTAGAAAAGGTTGCAAAGTATCGTTTTAGAGAACAGTTTTCTAATATACAAGTTTTAAATTTGTTACACGTTTTATTATATTTTGAGTGAATATTTTAAATCATTCAAAAATTACATTTGATCTGTAAAATTATGTAATTTTATCATTTTAAATGAAGTTATATAGATTTGCCCTTGAATTCTATATTAATTAACATACTAATTATATATAAAATACAAAATCGGATACGGTGGCTTAAAATAGTAAAAAATAAAAAATAAAAAAATGCTCTTACTACCTCGATGAGTGAAGAACTCCTGGATACGTATTTCGGCAACTAAGTTGCCATCCTCAGCAGAATCTACGA
>JARFOC010106813.1:0-11998 GCA_031763485.1 Osmoderma eremita | reverse complement strand
ATTCCCGAAACACGTGTCGTCCCGAATTAATTAATACTTGTGCGGGAGGAGTAATCCGAACAGTGTGTTTATTCTTATTAATTGTTTTATTATTAGGTCTGTTGCGGCATACGAGAACTTGCTTGCACTTTCATTTCAATTTATTATTTAATGCGTATTGCTGGTTGCATATTACATTCTTAAATGTTTACATCTCTATCCGTCGGTAATGTAGGACCCTACACCTTTGGGGAAGTCTAGGCGGAGGCAGGTATTGGGACTAATTAATTTTATAAAATCTAAATAAAAGTTAGATTAATTAAAAAAAGAACACACTGCGATTAGCAGAGTTATTCTGAAGTCCTTGCACTTGGACGGCTCGGAAGGAAAAGAAATTAACTAGAAAACTGTGAATGGATTCTAGTGTAGTGAAATTCATGATATAGATGCTCTTAAATTAACGGTAGTAAGTTATGATCAGATATTCATTCGTATGATCCCATTTTGCTGTCCATTTAGTATTCTGTTCATTACGCCTATTGTAATCTCATGCATTCTTGAAAATTCTTATCCTAACATCTAGAAATAAGCCATAATTACTCCACTACCAAAAAAAAATAATGTGCAAGATTACAAAAATTTGCAACCCATTAGGGTGTTACCTACTCTCTCAAAGACATTAGGACATATTTCGAAACGTAAAACTCGAGTCGTTGCTCAGAGGAGATTACTTCCAGACTTTCAGTCCGATTTTAGGGTTGGCCATAGTTGTGCCACTCCGTTATTATTTTTCACGGATGCTATATTCAGACCTTCTGACCAAGGTATGGTGCCAATTCTTGTTTTGCCAGATTATTCTAACGCGTTCGGTACTGTGGACTATGCCGTACTGTCTAATGTTCTGAATAGCCAAGGTTTTAGTGGCGACTCTTTGAACTTGCTGGGTAACTTCCTTTCTGGAAGAACACAATTGGTAGGCTTAAATAATGATACTTCATCTCTGCCGGGGCTTGAGCAGGGCGTTTCGCAGAGTAGCATTTTAAGTCAGATACCGTTTTCCCGGTATACTTCTTTATTCATCGAGCATTTCCGTTATACCAAAGCACATTTCCAAATACATTACTCTTTTAAGGCGTCCGAGAGGACTGTAGCTGTTGGCAGATTTAAATAACTTATATCTTGCTTCGACTAAATATGCTCTTCGGAACAATCCTGTCAAGTTTTAGTTTTTGGAGAATAATTAGCAAAATTAGAATGAATAAAGCTGACATTCCTATTCCAGAAAACGCTAGAAACTCGGGGTTAGTGTTGGACAAAACGCCTCACTTTCGATAACATATTTCAAAATGTATGCGGACATCCTATGCGGTACTAGAGGAGTTAATAGAGGAGTTTGTGGGATTCATGGATATTCTTTCGTCTTACACATTGCGCTTAGATATACCACCCATGTTTAAAATGCAAACACTACAAAACGCGCGTCTGACATATATTCATGGCATCAGGAAATACGACCATGCCCCGTCGTTATGAGAAAACCGTAGAGAGTTGCGGGCCTTAACCATATATCACAAGATACCTACCTTTAAATTTCCACAGTACCTCTTTATCACATGAGAAGAAATGCTGCAACATGTTAGGAAGCATTTTTTGGCGTTGTTCCAAAACAAATAACTTAATGATTTTTAAATGACTTTCTTATAGACTGTAACTCCACGTTTTTGCGAAACTGTATAGTTACACTTTTATCCCATACTGGAATTAACCTGTTAGGAGAAAAAAATGCCTACTACTACAACTACATATATGAATAATTCAAAACTCATAGTAGCCTTCTTTATCGCAACTTGCTTACCGCTCTCGCATCATTTCTTATTTTCGGATAATGTATAATGTATTCGATTCGAGTCTTTTTTACAACTTTTGTTAACGTAACTAAACTTTGTGCAAAGTTGGGTCTGTATAGCAACAAACAGATGCTTTGTCGTTTTACGACAACCAACCCCAACCCAGAACTTTGTTTCCCGAACCTTTATTTGCATAACATCTACATTCACTATGGAACAAACTGACACACAAGATAACGGTCGGACATTTGAATGTCCACTGCAAACTATGTATTTAGTTTGAGCATTCATCTTTCCAATTGACTGATGTATTGTATTTAGAAGATAAAAAAAATCTGGGATGCGTCAGACTATAAATTTCTCCCCCAAGAGTTTAATTAATAATAAAGCGTAATCTTTGTTCCGTCTGCTGTCTGATATTGATTGGTTCCGGCTTGTTAATGTAATTGTTTGAAGGCTCAAGCATCCAGATTTAATTTCATTAGCATAGAAGCATGAAGAGAGATTATAAACACAAAATAAAGTATTTCATTCTAAATCAACGCAACACATTTCAATATAAAGTTATTTGGATATTAATAACCAGCCTCTTGACAGCTAAATAAGATAAACGACATTTGCTTGCCCCAAAAGTAATACATCTCAGTTTCGTGTTATGTGGTAATAGCACAAATGTTACCACTATTATTACATCGCAAAATTGTAAATTGATCATCAATAACATTATCCCAAATCGCACAGCTACTTTGGTTGCGAACCGCAGTTATGTGTAATTACGGTTGATTTATTAGAATATACAGCGTACAAATAATTTAAATTTAGTCTAAAGAACAGCGTGCCACGTCACACAAATTTATTTCCGAATTCCGCCTAGAAATGATTTCCATTCAAGTTTTTTTGGAAAAGATTTTATGGACTTACTCAAAACTAAATTAAATAACAATCGTATTTATCATATAATATGTAATGATATGAAGTGCAATAAATATGTTTTGAATGTTGAATATACTATGAACATCGCCTTAAGCAAATTGATCAATTTCACCAATTTCACAGAAATTGGTCTTCCAGAGCGATGTCTATCTTTAACACCAGATCATCCGTTTCTAAATTCCCCAACCCATATTTTAATAGTGGCATATGGAGAACACCGATCACTTAAGGTCTCTATCATATCAGCAAAAATATCTTTCCCGTCAACCGTTTAAAAAAAAGAAGCTGGTGTTTTTCTAGCTTTATGTCAAATATACCGTTTTCAAACGTGGTCAGTTTTATCACCGTTCAAGTTAAGGATGTTCAACTTTTGGAACTTATATTAAAAATATGTAAATATACTTTCTAGATCACACAACACATCTGAGTGTGTTGCAACAAGTACTCTCACGCACAGGCAGCAGTTTCGGACTACTATTCCCTCATTAGTGTACGACGGAAAAGTGCTCGCTCGGTACGCAGTATTGCAACTTCACGTTAAGGCCATCGATATGACTAAATCAAAGCGATTTAAATTAAATCTCCGTCGTACACTGAGAATAATAACCCTAAACGTCTGAATGTGCGTGAGAGTGCTACACAATCACATGTGTTGTGTCATCCGGAAAGCATAGCTACTTACATATATATTTTTTATATTTCAATTGAACTTTAGGTGCGGAATATTGGCAGAAATATCTTCGATTTAGTCATATCGACCCCAATAAGGATCACAAAGGTGTGTCATCACGTTATTAAAATTGAGCAGGAATATATAGAGAAAGAACACATCTTGGACACATACTCTGATGAATTTATTATTAATACGGGGGATAATTCATCCGATGATGGTTTTGAGTTCTCATCGGACCATGCGGGCCCCTGAATCTTTGAGATATTTATGTGCTGTTTATTGTGATGTGATTTATTTTCCCATATATTTAACATTTTTCCCTTTTTTCTTATGAATTGCATAAAAAAAATATTAATGTGTGGTTTATTATATTACAATAATACATAACTTCCATTTGAAGTATTGGTGTAGTTTAGTGTTCAGTTTGTTTTTCTTTATTAATTAAATGTCAATGAATAATACATAATATACATATATGTATATTTGCTATAATAATAAACAGATGAAACATTAAAATAAAGAGTATATACGATATTAGTTAAAATTAAAATAAATGACAAACAAAGGTTTAAAAAAGGCGTATGTGAACTTCACAGATCAAGCATAAAAAATTGCGATAAAAGGAAAGAATCTAGATTCAAAGGTTGTTAGATGTGGTTGAATATGCAATCTTTAAACTAGTATTAACTAGGTATAGTTAAATAATATTTTTAAATTAAAAGGATTAGGTGTAATTTTGAATATGCAGCCACAGTCGATATTTGTGTAACGATCTGTAGCATATGACGTTGCACAGTTCCCGCATATCGGCCTCATAAGATAATGCATACATAATCTATAGATTTTAAACCAATGAATTTCGTTTATTATTATCTTTCTGTCCTATTTTACCGGTGCAATTGTAATATTTGTTTTTAGCAAGAAACAGAAATTTGATCTTAGAACTTATGATGCTATTTTCACCCTTATTTAACCAGTCTATAGCATCATTCGAATAATCGCTTCTTGAATTCTAAAGAGCGCCTTCTATTACGATTTTTTAATTTATATCGTTTGCAATGGGCTTTCCGGGAGTTCTTACCAACCAATAGGAAGCGTATCACGCATTTCTTGTACTCTATCTGTTCGGTGAATAAAATATATATTATGTTTAAGTGAAGCAAAAGAACAAGTATTGAATATCAGGTTGCCGGCGAGTTTACTTTACCAATGAAGGTATTAATGCTATTATTGTTACCGTAAGGGCGTGTACAAGGGTCCGGCAAAGAGTTATACGAATAACCTATTCCCAATATATATATGCGCATATGATTTAGTATTCCACGTAGAAGTTTGTATACATTTTTTCGTAAATTGCGTTGGTGTTCAGCCCAGTAACAGCGTAGTAACACTTTACCCCATTTAATCGAATGTGCAGTTCTGTAACGACATTTATCGCTCACCATTACAGTACAGTATATACACATCTTTGTTCTATTTTTGCAAAGCTTTTACGAAAATACTCCTAAGTACGTGGCGTTGTACGTACGTAAGTAATATATTTTCACACTACACGTAATCGGCGAACTTCTGAAAATATGTTAGTTGTTATTGTAGAACGCGAATGAGATTCCGTGATGACCTGGTATTCTCACGCTTGGAGATTTCCAACACTAGATTATCCGCAGACAGATAGTGATGTTTATTTGTTTTCGCTACAACGCCCGTTCGAGAGTGGTAGTATAAATTCGGAGTTACTTAAATTTAGGAATGAATTGCGAATTCGTGTTGAATTCTTATAAAACGACGTTGCCACTTCCATATGTTTTTTTAAATAGAAATTTACTTTTATCTTTATTGGTTTCCATGCTTACATATTAGCTTGGTTCCAACGCGCTTGAAGACCGTACATTGTCCAGGCGCATGCATGTGCAATAGCACGTAGTGCTCCAATAGCTTTATGAACACCCTTTCACCCTTTCATTCACACAGCCTATGCGGTACCGGGGCAGAAGCCCACGCCCGCTCACACATCCTACGTGGCTTTGTTAGCCCACACAGCCCTGCGAACAGGACCACGCGGTTACCATCCCTAGCCGCGTGGAGGCCAAGCCATCCCGCTATCTAGCGTTCGTTGTTGTTAGTAGTATCAATAGACCCTGGTATTCCCTCCTCATGCACATAAATCTCTCGTTTCTCAAGTAATCGGACTTTACCACACTCACAACATACATGCATATTATCCACGACATTAATACCCCGCAGCGGTGTATAGTCCGCACGGGTTCTTTTTTCACTTTCAGCACAAACTAAACAATCGAAACTACAATTAACATGCAAGCTTAACTAATATCACAATGTGACTATCACATTACACAGGGACACAAAATAAATATATTTATATCACAGTTTGTCTATCACCTTACAAAGAGACACGAAATCAATAAATCAATAAATAAGGCGAAAATATATTTACAATACCTAATTGTAAAATACTACATGCTGTTTGCAGCATGCAAATAACTTACCACGAGGTGCCTGTAAATGGTGCACCCCATGCCATAAAATTATTCCAGATCCGCAGATCTCCTGCCAAACACTTGTTTCACATAGTCACTCATCGCATCGTAGAGATTCTTGTTTTCCGTGATTGTTGTCCAATCCACATCTTGGATGGACTCAAAATTGACCTTCGCTAAAAACGTCACTCTCAAGTCATCGTACAAGCTACAGTATTTCAGGACATGCATAGCATCTTCTGTTTTTCCACAGACGCACGGTCCACTTTCAGCTAGTCCGAGCTGATGTAATTTGTTATTGAAGGATCCATGTCCTGTCAGAACAAAGGTTAGCCTCAAGCCCGGCCGAAACCAGGCAGAGATCCGATGTCGCAGACCACTGACAGTCCAACTGTCCTGCCAACTGAGCAGCTTAGTATGTCTAAGCCTTCTGCGCTCATCTCTTATCTGCCTGGCGATGCTACCATCCACAGTAATTGGTCGGTTGGTGATACCAAGCAGAGTCTTTGCTTCGCCTCGTTTCGACCAGTACAAGAGGCATCTCTCGGTAGCCACCAGGTCTATAGGTGGCTTATCCGCCAGAACCTGCAGCGCGTCGTTTGAGACCGTCCTACAGGCTCTGCCCTTCAACATGGTCATGCTGGTTTTCTCTATTGAAATAGCCATCCTATTGCTTTCTGTCCATTCCTTAATTATCGATAGGGCAGCAACTGCCCTATTTTCTAATTGCAACCTACTATCTCCCATGACCAATAGCGCTAGATCATCAGCATACGCGATCTGCACACAACCTTCAATTCCTTTCCCTACAATTTCGTCAAACACTATGTTCCAAAGCCCGGGTCCTAGGACGGACCCTTGTGGGCATACTTTAGATATGACTTTGGTTACTACATCATATTTCGATCTTATGGATACTATCTTATTCTCGAAATAACGTCTGAGCACATCGTACAGATTCAGGGACATGTTACATTGTCTTCACCTCCTAAAGATACTGGGCCACCATAAGTTGTCAAAAGTGGAGCAAATATTATTACTATTACTACCTTTAACTGTAAAAATGCCATTATCGGCGCATGGCATTTTTACGTTTAATTGTTTTTGGCACTTTTCATGTTTCTTATATTACTACCTTTGTAGTTCCTGCTGAGGGTAGAAACTTAGTGGTCGAAGTACGTATGTACAATCATTCATTAAGGTGGTAAGTATACTTTTGATTTTGTTTTTCCAAACTAACAGATTGCTAGAATAAGGTAATCAAGTATAAGATCTCTATAAAGTAGCGATAATTATACTTTTCCATCCAAAAGACACCATGCAGCTAACCAGGGTTACATCGAAAAACAGTTAGAAAAATTATAAATAACAAAGGGAACTTAACAACAAGGTGTGTTAATAAAAAGGAGTAAGCAAAACAATTCAATTCCATCTTAAAATAACATATTGTTCGGTGTTTAAACAGTTTATACTCTACATAAATACGAATCAAACGATTTATTTCAGGAAGTATTTGTGTATTTTGCCATCCATGTATAACTGAATATTTGCAAAAGCCTTGCATTCGTCCAAGTGTTGGCAAGCAGAAGCTAATCTATTAAACCGGAAATTACAGTATCCCTGTATTTTCGCGTGGATAGATTAATAAGCGACGTGAATTTCGTCTAATGTTTGTCACGACGTACATTAGTGATACATATTCTAATATGTGACGGTGCCAAATCTGGCGCTTATTTACTGAAAATTTTCCGGAGAATGAATTACTGCAAAAAGTTCGCTACGTTAGCCTAAGTTGGGTTCAATGTTGGCAATATAAAATAAACTGCGATTCCGCAATGTTAATTAATATTACATAAGTTGTTTCACAAATATTTGGAATCCCGATTAAAAATAAAATGGTGGTTATTTATATGCATGAAAATGCCCGAATTGGCATTTAAAGGTAAATACTAGTACGGAGTGTTTCAGCATTCCACATGTTTTTTTTTAACTGTACACGATAGTAAATCGTCATTTGGGGCATGATAAAGACTTTATAAAAATATAATATAGAAAATTAACAAAAAGAAAGTGTATGTTTGTACCAACAAACATTATACCAATATCAAGAAATTAGCACTTACATTGGAGGAAAAAAAAATATAGGAATCATAGAAATTTATTAACAAAATAAAATCTTCAAGAGAAATTTAATAACAGTTTGCAAATTATACCAATTAGCAAATATGTGAATCATTATAAAGGCTTATATATTAAATGAACAAATAAATGAAGAAAAGGTTAAAGCTGTTGTTACAGAATTAAAAAATGGAAGATCGCCAGTACCAGGGGACATAAATACCGGACTAATAAAGAAAGGATCTGACAAATTTTTTGAAGTCATGGCTCATGTTTTTTTTATATAAAGCATAAATGGGACATTTACTCAAGAAGAATGGAAAATCGGGTACATATCCTCGGTACACAAAAAATCAAGAATTTACAATGCGGAAATTACGGAGAAATCTGGAGTACCAACAGTTGAAGTTATGGAAAAAATATTATATGACACGATACAAGATGAAATCATACTTCACAGCTTTAGCGCTGGTAGATCATACACTGATCTGCATAAAACAAATTATTGAGAATAGGCTGTCAATCAATAAAGTCGACCACTTGCTCTTCATTGACCGACAGAAAGCATACGAGAATGTACCTCTATCGAAGTTGCGGGAAGTATTACAACAAACGTTAATCACACACTATTACAGGCAGTGCGGAACTTATACAAAGATATGAAGGCAATGGTCAAAATAGGTTCTCGTACGTGAAGGATTACGCTTAAGCCCAACCCACTAAATGGCAGCAAAACGGGAGTTTAATAGATGACAACTTGTGCATTTATTCACTTCAATTAGCAGAAAAGGATTCCATTGCTGCTGTCGGCGTCGTCCGTATTGCTCCTGTCATATCCAAACACGCAAGCCTCTGTATCTTGCTGAGCTCGGTTATAGCAGTTTCTTGCTGCATCTCCATGTTTTTCCATGGGCTCTCCTTGTCAACATAAGTATTGTCCCTGCCTTGGTTTTGATTCTCAGAAGCTGTTTGTTCCAAGTAAGCCTTGGGTACAGAATGACCTCAAGGTATTTTATTTCCCCAGACAACATTATTTCTTCACCTAGGAGTATTGAAAAAAAAAGTTGTCTGATGAAGTAAAATACCTTGGGGTCAAGACTTATTGGGAACAGACTGTGGCACATACTTCCATTTAATCTTTTTTTGATCTGTATTCAAATTGCACGTATTAAAATATTATTGTAATTGTATAGCGTGGATTAGCTATTGTATTTCGTTCCTATTAACGAATATAATTTTACAGATTAGTGTACGAATAAAAATATTCTTTTTTTTTTTCACTAAAAGATCACCACATCAAAATTATTGCTCCATATCTTTCTCTTTTTTTTCAACTACCAAGCCGAGACTGATTTAGTATATTGTAGTACTTCCATGGGCTTTGCTGATAGGGGTGGCTAAAATGATGATAAGGTCTAATTTCTATGAACTTGAGACAGGGTCAAATTCGACACGTAAGTTGCTCATTTAATATTCTTCGGTAGAGGTTGATTTACCATTGATGGGAAGCGTTCCGGTAACGATCTATTGAAACCAGGATACAGTAATCGTTAGATTTTCTAGCACGCATTAGTTGTAATAAGGGTCTTCGATCACATACAGTTACTGTGATCTAAATTAACTATAAATATTTTTATTAATGCATAAAATTTTGAAACCATTTTTCAGTAATTCATAATATTCTTATAGATTTTTCCTATTCTTAATCTTGATCGTTCGTCATCTTTTAATATTTAAAATTGATATTGTATTTACTTGCTTCTATATATCAATTTTTTTCACCCTCAAATCAATAGCTTTAAGCATCCTAACCTTCTAGACTTCGCTTTCTAAATTTATTTACCACATTAATGCGTTGGATTATTCAACCATTTTTGAATAAATTAGTAATCATTCTGCTCATATTATCTTCTTCATTTTCGTAATATCCAACACCGTGTCGAACTTGCTATAAACCAAGTGCAGCTTTACCCCATCTTCACCCTATTTCCACTTACTAACTTACACGATGACGATTACAAATTTGATAATGGTATGATTAAATTAATTTCATGTTTAGGTATGTCACTTTGATGTGCATACATGTGAACTATCCATAATTAATATGAAGGCATCATAAACTATGACACGACCTGAGAGCTTTGAAAATTACACTTAAGACGAACGTTAAACGGCCACAAACTTTATCTGAGTTGGCAGCATTGCGTACGTACGTAACTAAGACCTCATAAATATTCATTAAATTTACTTGATCAGAATGCGTCTGAATAACAGTTTGGTTATTTTGTTTAGGTTGTATTTAATCGACAATAAGTCAACATGTATACATTAACTTTGGCCTAAGGCAACTGGATCCATATTCGTAAGAATTAAACATTAAAAATTAGCCTCTTGCTATCTCACTACTCTATATAGATAGATTCCGTTTTTTTTACCATAAAAGAGGTGGTTCACTCTAACAGGATCTTTCTTAGAATCCAATTATTATTTTTTTCATTGAAATAATTATGTTTAAGAATTATGCTAAAACAAATTGTTTTCTATTACCACAGCCGTGTATCTTCTAGTTTTAATATAGCTAGGTAATGATGTAATAAATTTGATGTTTTCCTTATAACACCGCCTCTTAATCATGTTTACTAACTTTCTTCTTTTTCCTCTCTTATCCTCTTACCCCCTTAGGGTGTCGGATTGGAGGTTTAATATTTCCATACTTCACGATTCTTCGCGAACCTATTCATCTCTATCATTGATTTGCCTCTATATATATATATTCGGTTTTAAAACTTTCTACGCCGTCTTCCGATTCCTAACAGCCACTGCTCTCTAACGCTCCACAAGTCTTTCTGCAAGCCTGTTCCTCTAATTTCGTTTTCTATGGCCTCTCTCCAACTCTTTCTCGGGCGACCCCTTCTTCTTCTTCCTTGCGGTGTCCATGTTAATATTTGCTTTGTTAGCCTGTCAGGTGTCATTCTTTGCACGTGCCCGTACCATACTAATTGTTTTGTTCTGATGTTATCGACTATCGTGTGTTGAACTCCCATTATATCTTTTATTTTTGTATTTGTTACTCTTTGCCTCCTTGATCTTCGTGCTGCCCTTCTCCAGAAATCCATTTCTGTGGCGTTCAGTAGTTGTTCTGTTCTTTCTTTCAATTGCCACACTGCGCTGCTGTAGGTAATGATTGTCTTTACAATTGTGTGTTGTAAATTCTTTGTTTATTTTCTTTTGATATCCCCTGATCCCGTAATATACTATTTAAAAGAGAGATTGCTCTTCTGCCTTGCACATTTCTTTATTTTATTGCTCGATCTAATGTCCCGTTTTGTGTTATATGTAGTCTCAAATATTTGTAGTCCTGGGCAGTGTTTTATTTGCTCTCCGTTTTCTAAAATGATATCTTGTGGAGTACCTCCAATACACATTGTCTTCGCTTTCTTTATGTTGTCGTCTAGGCCCAATTTCCAATATTCTTCTGTTAATTTATGAGCCATATACTCCAAATCGTCGTGTTCTTGGGCTATAAGAATTTGATCGTCAGCAAAACACAATGTGTAAAGTGTGGTATTTTCATTTAGAGGAATACCCATTCCTTTGCATTTTCTTTTCCATGTTTTGAGGGCCTGCTCCAGATATATTTTAAACAAGGTAGAGGACAGACAGCATCCTTGTTTCAGGCCCTTGGTAATCTTGAAACTCTTTGACGTTCTCCCTTTTTGTTTAACTTTTGCTAGAGCATCTATATAAAGTTTCTGTACAGCTTTTATTAGGCCGTTAGTTATATTTGTTTTTTCCAGAGATTCCCAGAGGAGCTTTAAAGGTACACTATCATAGGCTTTTTGTAAATCAACATACATAAGGTGCACTTCTTGCTCGAAGGCGGTCTTTTTTTCAATGATCTGAGTAATGCAGTATAGGTGATCCACCGTCGATCTGCCTGCCCTAAATCC
>JARFOC010106772.1:0-12002 GCA_031763485.1 Osmoderma eremita | reverse complement strand
GTACTTGCCACGATTTTTGCTCCGCAGTGACGTAGCTCTACATGCGCGTGAGCATACCGTGTTATTTCTACCGTGATCTCGCATCGATATTATCACAAACAAAATAACTATACATCCTATTCACTAGATAGGGCGACTAGAATGATTTATAAAAATTCCGCTGGATGTCGCCACTGTTCCCTCCAACACGTAACGTAGTCCGAATACGGTGCAATGTTGCCAGTTTCCATCGTAATGTATTTTATGTAGATGCATTAATATAAATAGATGAAAAATCATAGAAATTGTTGACAACGTTGCGCATAAATTCACTGCTTTTGTGGCGCCATCGTATGGCGCACAGAGCTAGTTACTGCTGACAGGGAAGCAAAGCAAGTCCTTTGCCTCTTTTTTGGACTTCCAATAAATTGCATTTAGTGGATTGTCTGTATGTTACCTTGTCTGTGGTATGTATTATAGTTCGACCTAAAATAATTAAAGTTACAGAAATGTCAAATAGCTAGAACCAAATTGCACCTATGCACTTTACGTCGAATAGGTGCTTGCGTGTTCTCATCATATGTTTGTAATCGGTCATTTAGTTGTATGCGTTTCCTTTCTTCCGGTTTTTTGGACTTGATAATGAACCAGTTTCTTGCTCCTGTTTTATATGATATATTATACGCTTTGAGCAACCCAATGCTTTACTTGCCTCTTGAACGGCAGCACTCACATTCATAACTTTATTAAAATAATTTTAAACATTTGCAATCATACACTCTTCCTCAGGCTAAATTTTTCTCCTTTACGGCGTTTTCTCCCTACGGGCTCCATTAATGAAGTGAAAACTGTAAATAAGTTGCAACATAGCAATTGGAAGTTAAGATAGCGCTAATGACAGCAACTAAGGATAGCAAGAGATAAAAGTTGCTATTATATCCCATACTGCATACGAAGGTTGAGACGATCTATACCGCCAACTTATTTATTAATTCTTATTATTTTTATTACTTGAAATACGGATCAAGTCGAGTCAATCTACAACATCGAATATACATCCATAAATCCATACATGATATGCTCCGCATTGTTTCTTATCTTCGATCAGTACCTTCCGCATTAATTATTTTCTAAGAGAGACAATTTTCTTTTATATTCCCGCTTCGGACGTCAAAAGAGATGGACACACGCTGGGATTTGTGAATGTTTATTCTTCTTATTAGATTTAGATTAATTGGAACAGATAGACGGGTTTTAATTCTTAGCGCAGTTTGATTGTGATCCGAATCTAGTATAGAATGTAATGGTCTTTTTTTAATTGTTTATATTGACTTTCAAGGTCACATATATCTAAGACAGATGTTTGGTGCACTTTTAAAAATGTTTTTTCATTTAGAATTATGTAATTGGAGAGGTGCAAATACCTTAAAATAGAAAGAAAATGATATATCTGTAATGTAATGTAAATTGTTCTTTGGATCATATTCAAAGCTTAGTAGTTGTGTATTCGAATTCTTGCACAAGCGAATCGAAAGAAAAAAATTTTTTTTTTTACTTTTTTATGTTCCGAAATTGCTTTTAATACGTGAATTATCTTCTCTTTTTCTTCTTTTCAGGGATACATTGCGAGAAGCAGGACCACTGCGCGTCCCAGCCATGTTTAAATGGGGCCGTTTGCACCCCCGTGGGTGACTCGTACAAATGCACGTGCGCGGCAGGTTTTACGGGATTAGCCTGTAAGGACGACAAGGACGAGTGCAGGAACAAACCTTGTGTGCACGGAAAATGTCACAATACGCACGGGAGCTATACGTAAGTAGAAATTTTGTACCACTGTTCTCTTATTAGTGAAGTAACAGGTGACATTTCGTTATTTTCTTATAGATTTTTTTTGTATTTTTTATTGGTTTTAAGTCACCAAGTTATTATTGTCTGAAATTAAAAGAAGAAAACTTTATTTATGCATAGTGAAATATATTACACCGGTTAACAAGATTTTTGCCTCAAGCTCAAAAATGCCTGATTCCCATATACTTTTGCATACTGAAATCAATTATGTTTTCAGAATTTTTCCATCACCCTTAGTTTTTTATGTTCCGGGATATATTATCCACCTAAAATATGCATGCATAGATATGTAGTATAAGAAAACATATCTTGACGTTATTTCAGTTGTCGGAACTGAACAAGCACATGCAATGCTTAATGTTTGAACATGTCTTGACGTGTTAAGACTTGCATTTCCCATTCCTAAATAGCATCTCTTGTTATTTCAGTTATCGGCTAGAGCTCGGGGAATTAACATATACGCTGACATTGTTAACGTTTTAAAGGGTGTTGCGTTGTGGTGCGTTCAAGCTATTGTAGTGAATCTGCGAACATATGATCACCTGTAAAAATGCCAAGGAAATGTGTGAACCACCCGAACTCTTTTTGCTACATGACAATGCGAATTGACATTTAAGTATCAAAAACGGTCTTCCACACCTCTCCTTAAAAAGTGTTATGAGCAGTATTTCAAGTGTAACGTAGGTGATGAAGACAAAAGCTGGGCTCCACATATTTGCTGTTTTACGTGTGTCAGACTTCTTACAGCATGGGCAAAAGGTAAACGACATATGTCTTTTGCTATTCCTATGATTTGGAGGGAACCATCAGATCATATTACCGATTTTTGTCTAACAAATATAAGTGGTATGACTTCTAAATTAAAACATACTGTAAAATATCCTAATATTCCATCTGCTCTGAGACCAATACGTCACAGTCCGGAATTACCTGTGCCTAAACCTCCACAAAACATGACACTAAACGACGATGAAGGTGCTGACGATACCAAGGCAATTGGAGCCCTGCTATCTATGTTGGCAGACTATTGCTGGACGCCGAAGAGAGATTTTTCTGATGCAAAGCACAGCAGAAAGTTATATATCGGCACATTTTACAAGTAAATATGTCACTTTTTCATGATTTATACACACATTATAATATATACTTTCACAAAATTTCATAGCTTTGTCATTCTAAAACCCTGCTTGATAGAAAAATTCTGTACACAGATATGAAATAAATGTAAAAGGTACTAACAAATTCACCCACTTTACATCGTGGGACAAAATAAATCTGAAATATTGTTGAGCCGTGTTATTAGTGAGGTGACAGGTGACATTTTGTTTTATCCGTATTGATTTTTTAAATATATTTAATGTTCGGGCAACTAAATTTTTTTCTTAAGTATTTTAAGTTATTCACTTTATAATAACAGGATAAATATAATTGTCAGGCGTGCGGAGTGACAGGTGACATTTCGGTTTTTTATTGATTTATTTTTGTTGGTTTTAAGTCACTACGTGATTGTCTGAAATAGAAAATATATTTATGCATAGTGAAATATATTATCATTCCTAATGATTTTGGGTATTAGCTGTCAAGATTGATATATGTTCGTGTCAGTTAAATTCGGATATTTTTGCCCAACTGTACTTATACAGGCCATTAATGTTTTCCAAAATTGCATCCATTCTAATTTTTAAATGTGTAAACGATGTCTATGAATTTAAATTTAATTGGAAGCTAATCTAAACTTCATATGTCATTTTGATTGTCCTGCGGTGTACATTATATTATGTAAGTAACTATTCTATAATATGTTCCAGCAAAAAGCCGTTAAAACCGCATTTATTTTTGCAATCTCCCTGTGTAAAAGCTATGTACTTACAGCATTCAATTCGTTTGTAGTTGAAACTGCGTAATATACAATCGCTAGATACTATTCTTAAGCAATACGAATAGAAGAACGCCATACATACACATAACCTGGCACGAAATGCGTAGGTTTTGAGATATTAACGGAGCAGTCTTACTTATGTACGTAGGCTTATATAAACTCTCATTAGATGTCGTTCGTGCTTTGCGGTCGAGAAAGATATCGAGACGATGTAAGAGTTATGTATTATTTAGGCAAGTTACATTGCCGAGAACAAAACTCGGTTATTTCTGAAGATTTATCTTGGGTGGGATCATGAGAGGATTAGTATATCTTTTCCTGCCGTTTTTTTTTTTTAAACTATGGCGTTTTTAATTTGGATTTAAATTCATAACAATTTTGGGTAAAGATCCGGTAAAATATTGAAAGATTAACCCTTAACTACAGACGTCAAATTATGGGAACGTTATTACACTAAATTTATAAAAAATTTGTATAGTAATTGACATTTAAGTTAAAAAATATTCAGAGTTCTTTACTCAACAAGGTGGTAAGGGGTATTTTTTAACTTAAATTTATTTTAAGCCTCCTATACCTAACCTACATAGTAATTGACAAATTAATTTAATATATATTGGGTATGTAGATCTGATAAAAGCTGTAAAACCCTTGAGTTTCATAAAACCACACAAGTTTTATAAGAAAAATATATTCAATGACCTTTTTTAATAATTTTTTGTTAATATTGTAAAAGAACGATTATAAAAACATTTAAACAAAACAAAAAATCATTTTATTACACAAACTTAAAATATAGCATCTTCTGAAAAAAAAAAAAAATACAGCATTACAAAACAAAAAAATTCATTTGAAAAAAAACCTACAAGGAGGTAAAGTAGTTGAAAAAACCGGATTTCGCAGGGGAACGCGCGTATTTTGAAATCTGCGTTTCATTTCTGGTTGTACCAACATCATTGCTAATCGTTTGGAAAAATCATAGTGGTCCATTTTTTGATGATCTCGATATGATTGATGCGCGATAAAGGAATTCACATATGCTATATCTACCAATCTATAGAAAATAGCCATTGGCCAACGCCGAGTCCTGCGGCTGTAGCAATAAATACTGAATTTTTGGTCTAAATTATCTACACCTCCTCTTGTTAAATTGTAATATTCAATTATCTCTGGCTTGCCAGTTTGAACATCGTTTTTTTATTATGATGCATTGACGAAACAAGCAATACAACTTTGCTTTTTTTGACATGGAACAATAATGTGATGTTACTTGTAAATCCATAAAGAGAAGAGTTAATTTGTTTTTATCTTGTCGGCAAAAACGAAGGTGGAATTTCTGCTTTATTTTTCTTCAATATCCCAACAAAGGTAAGATTTTTAGTTTTCAACACATTTATTAGTTCCATAGATGAAAACCAATTATCAGCGGTAATATTACGATTTGTGTTGTAAATAGGTCTTGCAAGTTTTAGCACAGCCTGTGTAGGCTTTGAATATATCTTTTCCTCCTCACTAAGATCATATCCATCTGAATTTTTTCCCCAGTAAATATAAGAATTAGGGAGGTATCCCGTCCTTGCATCAGTTAGCGCCATAATCTTTAGTCCGTATTTGGCTGGCTTAAGAGGCATGTACATTTTAAACTTACATCTACCGCGAAATGCAACCAGCATCTCATCTACAGAAACATTTTCACCAACACTGTATACAGATTGACAGTTTGCGATAAATGTGTTAAATACTTCTGATATAGCAGCCAATGGATCTTTCTTAATCCGTTCGTTTTTGGTTTCCACATCATCAAACCTTAGACAAGAAAGAACTACTTGAAATCGCTTACTATTTGTTGCACATCTGCCACTTCCATCCGTAGCAAAAATTGATCGAATATTTTCGTGGTTGGATTTGAATATCGAAGTTAATATGAGTAATCCTATGAAGAATTTCAATTCTGCAAGATCTAACTCTCTCATATCAGCGTCATTTGCGCTATTTTAATATCTCTTCCTTATTTTCACAATTTTTGCATTGTTTGAAAGAAGAATGAGATTTAGAATATTATCAAAAAACAAATTCCACACTTCCTCAGGATCTGCAGTATGCGCCGTGTAATTTTTAAGGCTTGGGCACTTGACAATGATGTTATGTTGCAATGTTCTAGTATGTTTAGGCACTGCAGGATGTTGCGACCATTTAAAACGATTTCTACCGTAGAAATAACTGGTATTTTCAACAGCGTCCGAGGTTGGATTTTCGATGTCTTCATTTTCTGCCTCTGTTTCTGATACAGTGTCATGTCCACTCTCCACATAATCATCACCTGAATCTAAATCACTTATATCAGAATTAATTTCTTCCAGCCATCTTTCAACAGCTTCTTCAAAATGTTTTTCGCCAATTTTAAGCCTCTTCGAAGGGCCTGGACTACTTCTTTCACCCATTTCTATATTCTAAAACAAAAACACAAACCAATAATATAAATAAAAACAACTATTAGCCAATTTAATTATAACATAAATTTAAAAAATACTTACGTCAACACAGACCTCCGGTAATTTTTACCGGTTACGAATTATAAGTAGCGATAAATCAAGCAAATTTCACCACACACAGTCGACAGTTCGGCTATCAAAGTGATACTGAGCGCCGAAAAGGTACATTAACGTAAAAATGCGTATATAAAGGGAATCTCCCGAACTCGAAAAATTAAAACTGCTTACCGGTTAAAAATACTGGTCATCTGTGGTTAAGGGTGTTGACGGACAACGGGAATAATTTGAATTCGTAGCAAATCCAAATATTTCATACCATTCCAATTGTCGGCGATAATAAATGGTCCTACAATGTTATCACCCAAGATACCCGCCCAAACGTTAAGTTTTTCGAGGTAGACTTCTTACTTTACGGACCAGATGTTGTTTTTCTCGAGACCAATATCGCACGACTGAGGGATGCTTGCCATGACGTGTAAAGGAGGACTCATCGAAAAACAGAATATTTTTTTATAAAATATTCTGCTTCGTTAGCCGTTTCCACAGCGGACGCACAAACCTCCATTCCTGCAAAATTGTCTTCGGGAAAAATCTTCTGGCACTTTTAATTTTATAACTTTTGTATTTGTTGCCTTTCTGAAAACGTTCCACTGTGGTTCTACTGACACCGATTTCGTCTGCAATTTGCCGGCTAGGGCAAGGTTCGCCCATTTCAATCAACGAACAAACCTTCACTTCTCTCTCCTCGCGCTCGGGAGATATTAGACGCTACGCGCTACGTACAATATACCTCGCACCCCAGGGAGAGCTGAGCATACGTGTATAAATCCACATTGTTTCTAGTAAATGTTTCCCTGCGAATATGGATGGATCAAGTGCGTATCTTGTAACTTTATCTCACACTATTCAAACCGTCAATACTTGCTTACCGGTAGCATATGTATATACGCCCCCATTCTTGGAATAAATTGTTGAAAGACACTTTATAGACCCGCAGGTGTAAATATCTCAAATATAGTGGCAACATTTCTTATCCCAAGTCAGTTGTTAATTTTAACAGGCAAATTTTTTACCGCTTAATATTTAAGCTTTGCACGCAGATTTTTTTTACTGTGCATGTTCGAGGTTAACACAAAAAAAAACAAAAAAAAAAGAAACAACAAAACACTAAAATGAAAAAAATCAATGGAGAAAACTTCTAGGGTATCATACGTTCAAGTCGATCTCTCCGAGACAGCAGAGCTCAGAATCACGGCACCCTTTTATTAATGTCGTTTTCTGTTTTCGTTCTTGGAAGGATGCCCACCCACAACGCGTTTTTTCTATCCACTTTTCCACTCAGAAATGTAATGTTAAGCCTAACGTATACGCGTGAATTGAATTGTGACTGAACTCGCATCGTGCTCTTGTACAGACTTTAACAACTAAGAGTACGATTGAAGTCGGAGAAAACCAAAAAAGCCCAAGCGATATTGCATCAGATATAGGAACTCTTTTGGAAACGTTGACTACTAAAACTTATGATTGGTGTCGGAAAGTGTATAACAGCAACTTTAGAAATTTTGCGTCCATCATGTTATAAAATTACAACTGACAAATGATGCACTAGTATATCGCATAATATGTTTTTCTTTCTTTGATTCAATTTGTTATTTCCACTATGTGCTGATCTAAAATCTTTTTGTTCGTACCCAAGTTGTTTCCACAATATAGCGGAGTTTGTTTTCGAGAATTATCTCATACACTTTCAGGGCCGAGCTTAGAAGGAGGATTCAATCGAGAGAAAAGAACAGAGATTCTCCTGTAGTTATTATTTCTTCCATCTCCTGTATTCTGTGAAGTACAGCGGGTCAATTCATGCCTCCGGTATACATTTCTTTGTCCAAGTTCAAAATATCCCAAAAACCTCCTTCTTTCTTTGTGGTACCCAATATTTCATGAATTCACTTCATTCGCTTCATCCACCCCTGCTGCTTTGTCCATATCTGGTTTCCGTGAGGTTTCTCGATTTCCATTTCTGTGCTCTTTCATATACACGTATGCCCGCATCGGAACGGGGTATTACTTTATTGTTTTCTAAAAACTCCATTACTAATCGGGTGTTAAGCGCGGATGCACCGTCTTGCATAGACCAAATTGCATCAAAATAGAGGTTAAGTTGATGGACAACGTGAATAATTTGCATAGAGGGCGCATTTGATGTAAATTAAGCAGCTCTTCGTAGGAAACAAACCAATCTGGATAAATGCCATTTACTCTGAATGAGAGGAACCTCAAGAAACGACGCTGAATACGTTCAAATGGAAGGTGCTGAGAGGTGTAGTAAGGGAACCATATAATTGATGCATACTCGAATTTAGGCAGAACAAAAGCAAAGAATAAAGACTTCAAGAGCGCGATATCTTTAAATTGTCTAGATGTTCTAGAGGAAGCCAAGCATTTTAGATGCAGATAAGCACACATTCTCAATATGCGAGTAAAAGGACAAATCAGCGTCGAACGCAACTCCTAAATCTTTGATGACATTTAACTTATTCAGAGTACGGTCAGCAATGGTATAAGTGAAGTTATGTGGTTTAGTTTTCCTAGTAAAAGATACGCTGTAGCATTTATCAATGTTTAGTACCAAGTTATTTAACATCATCGGCGTACGCCAAAACGGAACAATTAAGGGATTCTAGAAGGTCGTTAATAAATATATTGAAAAGTCCCAAGACTGGAGCCCTGTGGAACACCACTTGCCGATTTAAACTCGGATGAACGAAACCCGTTATAGAATACGTAGTTAATTCTGCTAGTTATGTAAGAGTGAATCAATAAGAATGAATTGGGAGAAAAAACAAAGGGATCTAATTTATGTAGTAAGAATTTGTGATCCAAAGTATCAAATGCATGTGAAAAATACATCTAGACTGTACCCACTTGTCCCTGCCTGTCCATAACCTCACCCACAAACTGTGTAACAGTAGACCGTCCAATCATAAAGCCGTGCTGTTGTGTAGAAACAAGTTGTTTTACTTTAAAATAAATCCTGGAGTGTAAAAATCTTTGAACAGTTCTTCAAAGATTTTTACAAAATTATTTAATATTGAAATTGGGCGGTGGTTCTTAATTAACGAAATATCTCCCCTCTTGAAAACAGGGACTATTCGAGTTCGTTTCCACCTATCCGGGAAAGTACAGGTGTTGATGGCTAAATTAATGATTTTCGAAATTGGTCCGCTTAAAATATTGGAGGTGTTTTTCTTTTATAAAAACACTGGGTATAAGATCTATAAATATACTAGATAAATGCAAGTATGCCAGATCGTGCTACTTACAATGAATGTCGCACCCCGGTGAGAGCTCGGCATACGTGCATGTATGTCATGTAATAATTGTATTTCATTTAAAAATTCTTCCCGATGATTTTCGATTTCTGTCTCTCTGTTCATAACTTTCACTGTTCACCAATTTACATAAATATTCTTCCCATTCTCTCCATTATACCTTTTCTATTTCGTAGCAGAGGCCGTCCTTTAACAGCATGCACGGACGATCTAAAACTGGTATTTATAGTTCGTGCTCGTGCTCGTGCTCAAGAAGACGTTGGCAAAAATGGCGCCAACGCGTGCTTGAGCATGAGCACCGCCTTGAGCACGGACTTCAAATACCCAGACTAAAGCACGTGCGGAGATACTGAGTGCAATTACGGGGTGCAGAACTATTGCGTACGCTTGATATAAGCTCTTCGTGGTAGGCGTTGTGTAACAGCACAGCTTTACATAACCACCTCCTTGAATATGCAGAATAGACGAATATTGTTGCACAATGTTTTTTATAAATATTATTAAAAGGAAAACTCAATATTATTTATACAAGATTCGACCGCGTGACTGATTTGCTAGTTGCAAAGCAAAGAAATGGCACACAGTGACACTCCTTTCAACTGTTGTCTAAAGTTTATTTTCTTTTTGGAGCATATGAGTGCAGTAAGGTAGATACGCCATTGACTGATTTTGTATATGTACCATGTTTGTTGATCTATATTAATATTTTTTTAAATTAATTTTATGTAATTTAATCAGAATAAGAGGTTAAACTAAGAACGCCAACGTGCATGTATGATCAGTGCATATATACTGTGGCGATTTCGTATTTTTGTCCGCTTCTCTCTTATAATTTGCGCACTATTTTGTTGTTTTCATTTGTTAATTTTGACCAACAAACACATTTACTATTAGTATTATTAAATATGCGAAACCGCCGCTAGTAAACAAGGATATTCATGTCCTACTTCGTTCATACAACTACCCTCAACCTCAAGAAGTTTGTCAGTCCAGAAATAACTTAGCCACTTTAATTTTCAGGTACATGTTGGACTGGGCTAGCGCAACGAAGGTCCCCACATCAATACAAGACGCCCTCTTTATGATGGCGGTCTCAAACAGCTGCATGAACCCTCTGGTTTACGGCAGTTACGCCATCAAATTCCCCAAGAATTGCTGTCGATGTTTCTGGTGCTATAAATGCCAGACAGGGGAATCTGAGCGGCACAACAATTTGAGTAAGTTTCCGTAGCTAATTGTGTCGTCAAGTATAAAATTTTAACGTAGAGCGCTCTGCAATTACGCATTCGTAACGATTTCACTTCTAAGCATGATGAAAAATAAGGGAAAATAAAATTAATTAATAAATTTAAGTTAAGTTTGCTTATTTATAATAAATTTATTTTGTTTCAATTCTCCATTCACAATCACTAAAGTTCCTTTGACCTCGAAACCAAACATTGTCAAATAGATTTAATTTTTATCTTAAAAGAATTAGTTTACATTAAAATTAATTTTAGCGGAAGGTTTTTGTTGTATCATTAATTTGGATTATGACTTGTGGCTAATTACAACTTTGAAAGTAGGTCGAGTGGCATAGAATTGATTAATATGAGATACAACGTAAATAATGAGCATTCCAATTGGTTTATTGTTCATTAATCCTTATTAGATTCACAAAATAATCCACGATGCGTCAGTGAAAACGAATTTGACTTCGCTTGTCTGAAGAATCTCTGTTAGGTAACCTGAAGTGTAGCCGCATTTGAAACCTAATTTTACTAGTGATATAATACATCAAATAATATAAAACGTCTAAACTAATTAACTTAATAACTAAGTTAACTGGCTAAATAACATTACTAGAAACTCT
Source organism: Osmoderma eremita (assembly GCA_031763485.1). Taxonomy (NCBI): domain Eukaryota; kingdom Metazoa; phylum Arthropoda; class Insecta; order Coleoptera; family Scarabaeidae; genus Osmoderma; species Osmoderma eremita. The sequence continues at coordinate 626 of JARFOC010106772.1, read as the reverse complement.
ATTAATTTATAGCAATAATAAATTCTGGGAGCGATTGCGTACAATGATTTTGTAGATTTTGTTGAAAATAAAAAACTGGCATTTTCAAGCATTTTTGAAGTTATATAAAGGCATTCGTTAGCAATACGTGAATGTAACTAACAATCCGAGACTCACCTTCTTCCAGTCCAATCAACCGGAAACTAATCAAGCTTCTTACTACATACATTCAAAGAAAATACAAATATTGCTATTCCTTTTACAAATTACCTTTACCAAACCACGCGTGATGTTCCTGGCTCATGTAATTACGTTTATACATATTAGCAATTCTAAACAAATTACTGCATGGCCTGATCCTCCCCTAAAATGTACTGTTAACGTTGCATCGGGGAAAATGGGCCATTTGGGGTTGTCATGTAGGAACGCAATCACGCAGCCTCAACGTTCATTTATATTTCATGTACTCGGGTTTAAAAGAAATGTAATGCCGAAACTGCAAATCACAACTTTTAAGGGAATGTACCACGTTAGAATTTTCAAAAATGCTATTTCCAAGGGAAATAATATAATAAACACATTGTTCGGATTACTCCTCCCGCACAAGTATTAATTAATTCGGGACGACACGTGTTTCGGGAATACGT
>JARFOC010106732.1:0-12009 GCA_031763485.1 Osmoderma eremita | reverse complement strand
GTCTATTTTTGGACATTAAATCTATAATAACTAGTCAAGAATCTCTCGGTTTTTATTATGTCTTTTTGACAGTTCCTCACATATAAGTTCTATTGAATTTAATTTAAGTTTATTTGATATTCCTAGATTTTAAGCAACTATCAGTAAGTATACCAATGATTAGTAAATAAGCAAATATCTATGTCCTTTATTTAACGTCATCATACCTATAGGGTGTTTGTAAATGAAGGTACGCTCCATCACAATATATATATATATATAATATAATTTTTTGGTTATAACATAATTAATATTTATGGCACTACCATAAATTGAATATTTTGGTTCACCTTAAATGGGCTTTTTAAAAAGTAAACAATCAAGAATTTGAGATGACGATTTCTTTTTCTTGTAAGGTTTACATGTCTTTCTAATAGTCTTAACGATGTTGTCGTTTCAACCATACGTATAGATATTTTATTGTTGAAGCACAATGAAAACGATAGATATCACAATGTTCTTTGTTCTTTCTTTGTGCATTTTTCTACAATAAAATTAATTCTCATCGGATGATAAATTAAAACCCCCTTGTGAATCACTATATAAACTTCTACTAAATTCTTGGCAATAGTGTGTAGTATTAATCGAAATACCCCAAATTTTTTCTATGGCGTACAATTCGGGTGATAGGATAGAAACTTTCCGCCAATACAGCGTCCATAATCTCGAAGACAAATTTTGAACCACTTCTGTGCCCTTCGCTCACTTACGGCATCATCTCCGAATGCGGTACATATTTTTCGCGCCGCCACTGCAGCTTTGGTACCAAGCTTGTACTCATAAAGTAAACAATCCCGAATTAAAGTTTTATACCTTGCCATTTTTAATTATTTAAAACTAGGAAATAAACAAACACAAAATGTGTATTTATCCGCTAAAAGAAGGATTCATGCCAAAGTAGATGACAGATAACAAACAGGTGGTTCAGATCATATTCATGGCACTCTATTTTATACAAAAACCGCACGATCTTATTTGGTTACCTGATATATACAACAGAGATTTTGGTATGTATTTTCTTAAAAATACTATCTGTCAACATATATAGCTATTTGGATATTCTAAATATCTTTTTTTAGAACAACACTTCAAATGTTACAAAACCGTTTTAAAGAATTTCGAAGAAAGATGGACCATCTTCCATTGGTGGAAGGGCATATAAAGTATAAAAGTAATTGCAAGAAATAGTTAACAAGTCAACAGACTTATTAACTGTTTCTTTTAGATAGATTAATTTTCATTTTAACAATTTGAAGCCTCTTCGTTCGCTCGCCTTCAAGATTATGGATTCTTTTACTATATACGAAGATGATTCCAACTAAGATTTATTAGTTCGTCAGAATTATTAATGAAAATATTGCAATGAATACACCTGGTTATATTATTCGGGGGTTCTTTATCTTTTTCTTTGGCCCACTTCCGTATTTTCCCTCGTACTAACATTAAAAATTCGTATAATAAAAGTTATTACTAGGGTATCATCTCAAATATTACAAAACTCATAGCATATCGAAAAACGTAGTTATGCGTTGTAAAAGGGGGTGGAATATAGAATAGTATACAAGTAATTGCGTTTTCTTGACTTTTTAACTGTTTCTCCTGTTTAAATGGATCACTGGCACAATATTACAAGAACTATAGGAAATTAAATTCTGTAAAAAAAATACAAAACGAATAAAATTTATATTTCAAAGGTCTAGTATGATTCGTAAGTTTGAGAACAAGCAAAAACATTTATAATGCGTTTCCTGGTTTTCCAAGCGCGCATGGGCCTTCACCTGACGCATTTCGTCATGACAAAAATCGTAATGATTAACATCTTAGGTGTGACATAAAGGAAGGAGAGTGGCTACCATCTCCGCAACATTAAATTATATTTTGTGAAGGAGCGATTTCATAGTTTCCTTTTAGGTGAACATCATGCCGGTAAAAATCTAGCATACTGTCTATTAATAGTCTACGTATATAGAATCTCCTAGATATGTTTTGAATTAAGCTCATTGGTCATTTCTGTAGTCACGATACGATTAATTACCATTCGATTTCCATACTCATGGAAAGTATAATAAATAATTAACAGAAAATGTATTATGGAGGTACTGCATTACTGCATATTCATATTACTTGCAAAATTTAACTTTAATTCGCTCCAGATACCTTAATTAATAGCGCAAATGTAGATATACTGAAACACAAGAAGCAATACCAGATATAAAAAAATGCATGGTAGACCTACTTTCGTGCATGTTTAAAGTCCTAGGTTAGAGTAACTGAAGTGAAAATAAGAAACTATGTATTATTCGGTACCAGTTTATTACATCTACAGATTAGAAAATGGCCTTTTTGATATAAAAACGTCAGAACAGCCGACATGATTGCGATAATTAACAGCATATTTTCTGCTGCCACTGACTACTGATACCATTCTACGCTTTTATTCCAAATAAGTGCACAATAAATAAAAGAAGAACTAACAAAATCTATTAGTGCATTATTTTCTTTATTTACATATATAAGGAATAATTATAGCAACTATCTTAAGAATATAAAATATGTCTCCCCAGCCCAAATTAATTGCGATTGATACTAATTCTTATACGTTTAATCACATCTTACATTCTTACATTCTCCTTGGAACCCAATTAAAAATGGCCTTTTACTCGGAAAACCAAATTCGTGTTCTTGTGGATCAATGTGTGACACATGCTACGTTTGTAGGACTTTGAGGAAAAGTCGAATAACGGATTCGGTTATTCGACTTGATAATGGGAATGCACGTATTCCCGAAGCACGTGTCGTCCCGAATTAATTAATAGTTTGTGCGGGAGGAGTAATCCGAACAGTGTGTTTATTTATTTTTAGTCCCCATTTGTTGTACTCTTCGTCATATTTTCTTATCTTATATTCATTGTGCCCTGAGTCTCTTGCCAATATAATCTGATCATCAGCGTCGTGTAGTGGCTATATTTGTTCCGATTGCTCACCCATTCCACTGCACTTCCGCCTCCATTGATGTAGCACTGTACTAAGATATATATTAAATAATATTGACGTCAGCCTGATATCATGATGCAGCCCTTTGGTGATAGAGAATTCAGTTGCCAGTTCATTTCCGGTCTAATTCTTCCATATGCCCTTTAGTATATATCCTTTATAATTTTGATTAGTGTGATATCAATGGTTGATTCTTCCATCACTTCAAAAAGTTCGTTTATCGGAATTGTGTCATAAGCTTTCATTACTACTCTTTGTGCATTTGGGAATAAAAATAAATAATATCGGCAGATGTGGTGAGATGATCAATGGCCGTATAAATAAAGCAAGAAGGATTACCGGAGCTCTCAACTCTATCTAAAAAAATATTGGAATTAAGACAAAAGTGCGCATATGAATTAGAAATCTTGCACATCACTGAAACCTATGAAAGTAAGTTTGAACGCCCGCGGAAGATCAGCTAGAAAGTCAGGACTAGAAAGAATAACAAACGAAGAAATTAGAAGGATAAAAAATGACAGGCTACACTTATAGAAGAAATCCAAAGGAAACAACATGTGTGGTATTGTCACATAAACAGAATCGGAGAAGAAATTATTCCCAAAATGATAATGAATTTGAACCGTGAACACGAAATACATGGATAAAGGAACAACAAAAGCAATATGTCCTAGGAACTTACCTGAAGTGAAATGTAACGATAGGAGCAGTGGTGGCTAGGCTTAAATGCATAATTGGGGGTACGATTTTATGTAGGAACATAAATATAAGCGGGTTGTTTAAAACAATGGAGGACTGGAGAATCCTTGGTGTAAACCAGGGGTTAGCCTTCCTATAGAGGGCTCTGAGTGCAAAATTTTATCTAATAGGGAGCTCTGAGTGTGAAATTCTAGAAGTCTGCATAGTGTATTTTAAATTTATATTACAATTTCTTTAGTCCTTTAGTTCTTTTGGTTTTTACTTATTGTTTAATCATCATCGTTATTATTATTATTGTATATTTCGTCTGTAAATATTGGCGTGTTCCGAATTAATTATTATTTCGTAGACTCACGTCGAGCTAAAAATGATGCATCGCCAGGTATCGGCACCCGACTGTACTTTTTAGTATAATTATATTCCTAATGGCTATGTTTTTGTTGAGTAGGGTAGTTTAATGTTAGAGCGAATTGTTTTCCTGCAGAGTCTTTACTCTCTAAGTTGCTATTGTAGAAGTCAGTACGTGAATAAAATTATTGTTAAAGCTGGTTGGTGCGATATTGTGTTTGAAAAATAAGTGGATTTAACAATTTTGTGCGGCAGGAGTAATCCTAACAGTGTGTTTATGGTATTCCGTCTGGTAAGCAAAAAGGTGAATTTCAATTGTAAATATAACTTTTAGGAATGCGTTAATCGAAACCGTCAATGCGTGTTTTTTGCGCAACTTGTGCGCTCACTTTCTGAACCGGCTAGTTGGAAATAGAAAATGTGCTACTTAAAAATCTGCACGACAGAATGTATACACGTTTTGGCACATTTTGTGAATGACATTATGCGAAAACAAGCTTGTGTAGAACAATAAATAGAATTTTGGTTGACATTATGCATCCTGTCAAGTTTGAAATATATGAGATTTGGTGCGGTAATCTGTTTAGTTGCGTTCGCAATCCACCAGAGGGATACGCACACAATTTTAACGTTAAGTGCTCATCTATCCTTACTATATTATCTCTGGTCACTACTAGTGTCACATAATGTTACTTGCTATAACCGCTTTGTCAAGCAATTTCGGTTATGCGCGTTGATTTCCTTGCAGTATAACACGCTTCAATCTCGCGTGGAGTACGTCCGGATTACTTCCCTGGTTGGACGTTTAATAATATTGAAATCCGTTCATGTTAAGTTACTTAAATTGTACGTAATGACACGTCTGTGGAAATCAACCGACCAGTATGTAATTTACTACATCGAACATTTAAATTTCTCGTCCTCGAGCGAGAGCAATGGAACACATGAACAAAAGTTATCGGAGTGACGTTATTTGACGTGGTAATTTTCTGGGAATCGTTGGTTGGTGCGTTTCTTAATAAACTCGTTCTTATTTAAATTATAAAATTCATGGTTGAGTTACCTTGTTATGTTACGGCAAAGGTTGTGTGAGCTATTTATGTAGACAGCTCTAGTCTACAATTCGAATAATATTTCAATTAGCTTGTGCGATTGAGTAAATGAAAAGAGTTTATTGGACAAAATAGTGTCAAATGACAGTTATTGTCCATATATATCCATATCCGTTTATCCATGGGATATATAATGAAGAAATTCCTCATCAATAAGGCACTATCCTTGTGTAAACTGAAAAGTGTCCAATTGATGTTAGGTTAATTATTAAAAATATTTATTTTAAAAAAATAAAAAAAAAGCTTTATATAAAACGGATTAAGGAAGATAAAACAAGCTTTTCTCTAACCGCTATTGGTTCACCCCACACTAAGGATAAAACAATTCGTTTTTTCGTAACTTTTATAAAGCTAAGTTTTTTTTTTGTATAGTTCTTTGTTCATCAATGTGGTAAGGGTATTTTTATTTTTTAATTTAGTTACAGATTCAAAATTAATTACTTCTAAACACATTTCTGGTACAATTGTTGGTATCTTAGCCAGTAAATGGATGTCGATAATGTAAAGTTAAAATAGGCCGAGCATTATGTATGAATGACTGTAAAGATAAATTGAACTATAATTGAAATCATATAACATTTATGACTGTTTGTATTTACTCCACCTGCAATTACGTTGTTTTGTAAATGAAAACTTCTTACATTTATGTAGTCTTATACTTGCTACGTCAGCATCTTGCCATATCTTACTTGTTAATTATGTCTCTTCCACTAACCTGATTAATCTGTGCAGCCATATTATATTTTACTATATAGATACATATGCTTTAAAATAAAGAAATTTGCTCTACCGTCGACTTTAAATTATACTTAACCCTCCATTAGGCGCGTGGACTTCACTAACGTAGTTAGTCGCGTGGATTACAATTGTACTCCATCTTATTTAATTTATTTTGTATTTAATTTTTAATAAAAATATCTGTATTTTTAAACTTTGCTGTGGAAAAATAAAAAGCGTAAACGTATTTTTTAGCATATTAGCAGCTTAAGTAACAATTGTTAAAAAAACCAACAACATTACAACAATTTAACCAAAATATATACTTTTCTACAAATAAACCTTATAATAAAGTAAACCAAACCTCAAAAAATATATATACAAATCTATAAGCCAGAAAACATAAACAAAAGTTGAGTAGTTTTTACTCTAATAAACAGGTGATGCATACATCTCTCATGTGTTCTCTGTGCGCATGATGGCTACATTTGTGACAAATTCTTCTTGTTAACTTATTACAACTTCTCAAGCAACTGTAGTAACGTCGAATACAACTTACTGGCTTATCTGATGGTGGAGGAGGGGGTAAAGTTTCTTCAAGTCCAAGAAGATGTCTTGCTCGCCGCCTAATATCTCTTGGTATAAATGAAATCGTTGATCTGTGTTCTATTTGGGGTTTTATTAGTTCCCATGCAAAACTTTCAATGAAGTGAGAGCGAAAGATTTGTTTTCAGGGTAGTTAGCTTTATACACGCAAGCAGCGTTTATTCCAGCTATATTTAGTAGATCATAAAACACAACCATTGGCCAACGATTGGTTGTTCTGATTTTCTCAATGTATGTATTTGTCGAGGTTGTAATTTGAATAATATTGTCGCTTTTAAAAGTTTTATACAGTCAACCTCTGACAATACATTTCGAGCATTTCCTTTTGGCCCGGGAAACAGTTTGATAATGTTGTGAGAACACGCACTTGCAAATTAGCTCCACACTTTTTTCACTTAGTTGATTTATCTTTACCAAGCTAAAAATTGTTCCTATCATTTTCTTCATGCGCGCAGATGTCCGGGTTGGATATATTTTGGTCTTCATCTGAAGAAACTTCATGATCGGAATCTGTTGGATGAATATCTCCCTCGAATTCATCTTTATTTTCTTCATCTAAAGGATCCTCTTCTGCACTTGAAACCTCTTCATACCATGTCATTCACTCTAGGGTCTCTACTAGTTTCTAAACGTTGTATTCTGGCTTCAGACATATCTATATCTGACACAAAAAAAGGCACAACGAGGCCTTATTGTAGTAAAGGATTTACAGCAGTGTAGATATACATAAACAAAACATAGCAATATCTCTAAATAGAAAGAAAAACTAATAAGAATCAAAGAAAAACTCACCTAAATTTTGTAATAACCTCGTAAATTCTAAAGTGTACACTGGGCAAAGAATGTAACGTAGGCATGCCTACGTTACATTCTTACAATTGTAAGCCAGTCTTCTTTGATAGCTAATAACTCAACAAACGTACTCTCCGACTGTTTATTTTATACTAAGAAATAACTTACATCTATTATAGACAGCTACTCAAACGCGCTACCCCATCTACAGGCCATTTTTGAATTGGTCGTCAGAAAAAGAAACGTGGATTACATTTGTAATCCACTCGCCTAATGGAAGGTTAAAGTTTGCAACGGGAAACCATGTATATGTAAGCATCTTTGGAATATTCTGTCTTGCGATTTATAGCCAACTTCCATGTTCTTTAAGATATATATTGCACCCTCTGTTTCTTGAACGTTTTGTAATATAACATTCTGCATGTGATGTCCAACTTATTTTGAGATATTCACATACTTGCTATAAGACCGTCTTTTGCCATATTGTACTTGTTAATTATGTCTCAACCATTAACTTGATTGATCCGCTTAGCTGTAATATACATTACTATATAGATATGCTTATGTTGTAACATAAAGAAAATTATCCTACCTTCGACTTTAAATTATACTTAATGTTTGCAACATTATTATTATTTATAAACATCTTCGGGTACAGGAGAATGAAAATTTAATAATACATACATTTTAGGTTATGGATGCATATGTATGTAGGTAAGATTCCATGATAATGTTATTTACGACAATATTCCTGATGTTTTTGACACTTGTACTAATACGATTATACGATTATATACTAGTTTATACTGTTAATTTTCAATACATTTTTATCTTAAAACGGCTTTACTCCTCAAGGTAAGCAATACAATACCGCGATTAATGTGCGTAGCAGAGCCGAGCAAACTCCGAAAACTCTGAATCACCCATAACTGCAGCGTTGAAATCCACAAATTCAAACAGACTCCCGTTGACTTTGTGAACATCGATACCTTTAATTAGAGCGAGTTTTCCATAATTTCACTCCGTCCTAATTTGCACAAAAATGAGCACCTGCCTTAATACCGGTTATATGGCAAGTGGGAGGAGCCTCTGTATTGCCGGTAAGTAAGGCACCTTTATCAAATTGGAATTTTGAAGTGACAGGTTATTATTTTTAATAATAATCCATAATCAAATCTGCTCGAAAGTACATAAATATGATGTTGTCTCCATGTGTTTGGAACATACTTTCCATTATGTAAACAATATATTTCAAAACATGGCGTATGTTATAATTTATCGTTGATATTTCTCACAACAGTTACTTATACAAAGACGATTTTACGACACTGTAGGGATGACCAGCATTTTTAAAATTTAATTTACGTTAATGGCTTCTTATAGTTGGTTAAAAAACAGATTGATGCACCGAGGAAATGATCTTGATATTAATGTGACCACCTTACCGGTTTCTCAGAAGGAAACAATATTGAGTAAACGCTTACGCATATCATATTTTTATAATAATCATTAACCAAGCTAAAGAAGATCGTGCGAGTTGTATACGAATAAAGCGGCGTTCCTGTTAAATTAGCATATCTCAATTATCCGCTTGTCCGCCAGCTGTCAATACTCCACGCCGAGCTCTGAGAGACGACGAACCGCATCCAGTTGGCTAAGCGCGTGATAAATCATTAATTTTTAAACCCGACAAAGATTCACCTACTGTGTTGAACGGCAGTATTTCTAAATGAACTACTCGAAGAAAACTCTTCGTTCGTATACTGCCTGAATATTTTCCCCTTTATTTTTGCGTGGCTTCAATGCTATTGAAAAGGTCATAATTTGTACGCGTATACCGCGCAACAAGCACGGACACTACAAAACTGGGTGGCAAATACACCATTGCAGGAAGTGCATAAATCTTGTGGTGCGTACAAGATATGACCTGTAAAATGCTGAAATTCTATAGCCAATTCTGAATGGGCACCAAACACATATTTCTCATAAGAAATTATCATAGTGGTAGGCAATAAAATATTTGTAAGCAAACTTTCTATTCCTTTATTTCTGCATAAATATTCTACAAGCACCTTTAAGTATATGTGATGCTTATCAGTAACAACAAATGAATTGGACATAAAATTATCCGTAGATTTCGAAGAGCATGGTAATAAAACAGTAACATGAACATCAAACTGTTGCAAAACTAAATAACCTTAGTTATATCATGATATATCGGAAAGACGAATTGATATTACCCAAACACTAAGAAAGCATTTTTTGAAAGGTATAAATAAAGTGGTATTATAAAGTGGTCTTATTGCAAATGAACAACCTTAGAAGCATATTACTCTTTGAAATAACTTGTTGGATAGTTTAGTAATTGATATAGGGTAAATATGGTATAGGCTATGTCATGGTTGAATTATATAGGATATGCTCCTCCCTATCTTAAGGACCTACATCGTCGCTGTGGAATATGTAAATAGTCCACAGTAGTTTACAAAAATGAAGGTGGTAGTAATAAATGGTTTGAGAAAATACTTTTGGTTATTACAATAAATTTATTCAGTCGGCTAACATGTTTCTACATAAAGGAGAAGTAAACATAAGGTTTCCGATTATTAATAGCATTACACACACCTAATAGGTTAATCCTATTCTTATCAGATGTCTTTACCTGTATACGAAACTTATGAAAAAGCTTTTTCTGATAAGGTCTTTGTGTTTCAAGCTATATCTACCATATTTTATGATAGTCTACTTTGCGCAGTTACATTCAACTATGACTAATATTGGTTTGGGGCCATTCAGTTCATTTAATGGATGCTCTTGCGATCCACGGGCATTAGGTTAATTGTTGGCCTGGGATACAGAGATGACTGCAAAGCAGCTTCTAAATCCTTGCAAGTACTAACAACATATTGCGCATATTATCAATATTAGTAACTACAACACTAATAGTGACTTTCACACCTACCCGATGAGACTCAATGGTAACATAAGAATAGATTAAGACTAACCAGAAGCACATTATTATGCGGCAAAATGTTTCAACGCCTTACCAAAAATTGTAAAAAATTTATCTTCCTCAACTTATTTAAAAAAGACAATAAAAATCTATTTAACTAAAAAATGCTTCTACTCTGTCTCAGAATGTCTTAGCAATAATTTTGACGATTTAATTACTGAATGTTAAGTGTATTTATTAATAATGTGGTTTAATTAATTATCTAATATTAGTTTATTTCTTCCGTGTGTCCTTTTTGACGTGTGTGAACACTTTCTTATGTATCAGCCTAAATAAATATTATTATTCTTATTATTACTGTGGACTGGGCGAACTAGACGAATTTGACATCGAGCGTACCTGATATGATTCTACCATGGTCTGTATTGTCTGGCTGTGATATAACAATAATTAAATTATTCAGCTAATATGTTTTTGTGAAACAAACCCAAACAAACAAATAGAATACGTAAAAGGAATGTAAACACAAAACAAAATTTCCCAGTTCTTGTAATAAGTGTTATGACAGACTGTACCTTTAACACATTTACTTACTTAATACTAAATTTGCTTAAGAGTGCCAATAAATTGCCAACAAGTGCTGACAAAATATCATTTCTTTTATTTATTTTCGCTATCCGATTCATTTGTTTATATTAAGGTAGGTCAAACATTTGCCTGTAGATGTTGTAGATTGAGAAAGTAGGAGCAAAAAATAGTTTTAATTAATTCGGCGAGAGTGTACGTTTGACACTGATCAAATTACGCCTTACGGCCATAAGATAGAAATTAAAAACATCTAATTTTCTGCAGTTAAGTTATGAACTATAAGGATTTGAAACTTGACGCGTTACTTGCATAAAATAGCATAGTTTAAATAAAAAATTCATAATTGGAATAGTAATTTAGTTTAGTATTGATTAAATATGTGTTACAATTTCCATTATTTGTTTATTATTCTACATTACTGTTTTGCCATACTTATTAGGCCAAAATTCTTTTGAACTGTTAGTACTCGATTATTATTACTATTATTATTAGGAGTTGTTACTCCGTTGTTTTATTGTAATTGCTAAATTTTAAGGATATACTTCCGATACTTCAAATCATGATAAAATCAATCAAAAGTTCACTATTATTTTTGCCAATTAGAGAAACGACTTTGAAATTTGGAGTTTGGTGGAGCTGAGCGTAGTGATTCAATTTTTTACTGGCTGAGTTGTTTCAGTTAGGTTTAATTTAGTTTAGTTATATGTTAATTTTTGTCTTGCTATTTAGTGTGCTTCTAGGTAGTGATTTGATGGTATAGTAACCGAAAGCAGAAGTAAATTTTGGAGCATTTTGCACACGTTTAGTTAGGACTACCCATTTTGGCTTATGATCAACACTCAGGTAATGATCATTTTTTAAAATTCTAAGAGTTATATTTCGAATTATCTTTTTTTATGGCTTTGCTGATATTGTTCTTAGAGCCACAGTTTTAATAATAATAATAATTTTTATATGTAAGTTAATAATTTGCAGTTTGCGATAAATATACAAATAGGGAATACAAAGAACGCCGAAAAGAGAAACGTTTCCGAGGAGTCGATCCGAACGGAGCTCTTAGCGCGGTACTTTTTATCGCAGTTTTTTTTTTTAAACTGGTAAAACTATCGTAAACAACATATAGAAACAGGGCCGGCACAGGGAAGGCTATAAACAGAAATT